>CAJPEV010001224.1:1619-73192 GCA_905338385.1 Darwinula stevensoni
CTCCCCAGATCTGCCACTGTCCATATCTTCATCTCCATTCTAGTCTCTCTTAGATTTCGCTAGCCTGGTGCTAGAAGGGGTCCAACACATGTCAGGTACATCAATGCCACTGCATTCAAATTGATGAAGGAATTACATGTATTTGGACCCTGAAACGCAAATTTACTGGCGCAATGCCTCGTGGCATATGTACATCCCATCTATGTTTTGACCTATCCCATAAAAGCTCTTTGATAAGTCAGGTATCCCTTTATTTATAAACAGTTTCCCACACTATTTGCCAATGCAATTCAACATGTATCATAATTTTAGGGTCAATAATGAGCAATTGACAATGGCTTTTATAATCGCAGACGATATGGGTGGCCATATTCAAAGAAGTGCCTAGTTCACAAGCCCCTGCTGTGATGCAAACTAAGTCCAATGAGGTGCATGCATTTTTTTCAGGAACTCTGTTTAATACTTCTATGGCTTAAAGTGTGATCATAAAAGCGATATCAGCAGGGGTTGCAATGTGTTAATTTTTGGTATGTGTACATGCCACAGGGTCTGAAGAGGTTAACTCTCATGAGCAATTTCAATGCTTCTGAATACCTTCTTTGTACAGAAACAGACCATGCATAGCAGAGGTTGATGGTACGAATGAGGAGGCTGGGAGAGTGGAGGAGGACCCAAAGGCTCATCCTCCCATCACCCTTGGTCATCTTCTCCCTCCTCTGGTGCTTCTCATCATCCTCTGTCCCTTCTACCCCCTCCTATAATGTAATAAGACAGGTTACATCCAGTAGTTATCTTCCTTTGACGAAAGAGTCAAATTCTTCACCTTATTGAAAAGCTTTCATTCGCATTCTGAATGAATATCATTCTGAATGAAAATCAGTTTCTAGATTAGGTTTTTGCTTAAACATTAATTCAAGAATAGTTAACAGCCCTCACAGTACAATTGCTAATTTAAATGAAGGAAAAATACTATTTCCTGATTGCCTTTTACCCCATTTACATGTGCTCCATACTTTCCTATGGGTTATACTGTTGAGTTGTGAAGTAGCAGTTTCCTTGCTTGGGAAGGGATGTTGCTCCATCCACTTCATTCATCAGTCCCTTTCATAATTAATGACAATTCCATTTACTAGGTGTCACTCCTGCATCATGAACAACAGTGCCAGAGAAGCGTAGTATGTTGTTAAAGTCAATCTAGAAACATTATAGAGTATGCTTTAGCCATAACAAAAAATAAAAAGCAACACCAGTCTGTACACTGCGCATAAAAAAAGAATTCAACATTCACTGCAATCAATGCCATACTTTTCATCATTGAAAGAAGAAAGTGGTAATAGAAGAAATGATGGTTCACTCATCACCTCAGCAGGACAATAGTAAACATAATACCTTAATACATTCATGATCTGTACAAACACAGTTCTTTTATCTCAAAGGCTAATCAATCATTATTACAAATTCAGCTATTGCTCATAAAACCCTCTCACTGCGTGAATGGCAATGATGTTCTCAGCAAATATGAATACAAAGGAGTAACATTTTTGGCTATGTACTCCACATGAGGAACTGACAGCTAGTGATGCATTATATGATTTTTTGCTGGGTATCTAATCCAGGATACCTTTAATGAATCCTATGTTTATTATTAAGTAACAGAAATTTTTGCATTTGATGTCAAAAGATAGTGCAGCCATAAAATTTCACTCAAGTTATAAAACTTAGGCTTTCCAAGGATTAGGCTAAAAGAAAAAGATGTTGCCTTGGGACACAGGTGAACTTTGAAATTAGCATTAATTTTTGTTCAGAAGCATGTAAATGCTCTGATTAAATTATTCAGAGTAATAATTTAAGACTTACTGATAAGACACATGTACAGGGAGCCCAGAAAAAAGTACACCATTATATATTGATATAAATGAGTTTCTTGGCAACCAACAGATGAAATTGCCTAAAAAATGGGATAAAAAGAATTCAACTAGTTAGGAAACATTCCTTAAAATATCAGGTGGATTAGTATCATATAATCTATCATTTATGTCATTTTGTAACCATTGTCAAATTTTTGCATAAGTACAACTTTTGCCCTGCTAATTTACAGTACTCAGCATCTTTTATTTAATACACTGCCATGTATTTTTCATTAAATCCTAAAAAATACCCTTATTCAATCAAAAAATATAGGAAAATACAGGATGCCACAAAATTACCCAGACTATTTAAAAAATGAAACAATTTATTGAAAATTACCACATTTTTATGACGCTAGATACTCGATATCTGCGCACAAGACATTTTTTGGAACCTGCATCCTGCCATCAGGACGCATTGTCCCACGTGGCAAAAAATCTGCATCCTGGCATCAGGACGCATTGTCGCCAACGTGTTAAGGATCTTAAATAACTGGATGAGTTTCCCCTTTGTTAACCTTCTCTCAAGCAAATACAGTCCCAAGACTTCTCAACACTTTTCATATGGGAGTCCCTGTACCTCCTTGATCATATTTGTAGTCCACCTCTGGACCCCCTAGAGTGCTGTTAGTTCACCTTCATTTGTGGCCTTCAAAACTGAATGCAATATTCCAAATGGGGCCTAGCCAGCACCACACACAACAGAATAACAACGCATGAGTGTTTATTGACTACGGAATGCTGGATGAAGCCTAGAATCCTGTTACATTCAGCTATTGTCATCTGTTTGTACAAGGATAACTTGAGCTCCTCATCAATAGCTATCCCTAGATCTCTTCCTTCATTTGCCTCCTCCAGTTTAATCTAGGCTGGACTCATTCAGAGACTTATTGTTATTTTGACCAATGTAAAAACCTTACTCTTACTTTCATTAACCTCTTCAGACCCAAGGGCAAAGTTGCTTGCCAATTTTGAAATCCTTTGGCTCGTTGCCTAAGCTTCACCTCCAATGGTCAAAACAAGAAACACAATATTTTTATCCTCCTTGGCATTGGAG
Source organism: Darwinula stevensoni (assembly GCA_905338385.1). Taxonomy (NCBI): domain Eukaryota; kingdom Metazoa; phylum Arthropoda; class Ostracoda; order Podocopida; family Darwinulidae; genus Darwinula; species Darwinula stevensoni. The sequence goes on from CAJPEV010001224.1 coordinate 4,584, forward strand.
GAATAGAGTGGGATGTGTACATACCACAGGGTTTCCCTCCATAGAGGTGTGCCATTGAGAACGTGCATTTTTTAACCATAAAAGAAACTTATGGAAGCCAGTCATCAATGATTGTATTCAAAAATGTTTCTAGGCCTTGTCACTGTCATTGCACCAGCAATAGTAGCAATTAGGCTGGATGGTATTTCAGAAATGAAGCACAGCGGTACCCCACACTCCCCACCCTGTTCATTAGGGAGTGGTCATTAATCCCCTGGGTCCTCTGTACTGTGGTTCTCACTTTTTCAAATACACAGTATATGAACAGCACCACAAGAAATGGTTTCTTTGGTGAATGAAGAAATGGTGAATCAAGTGGGAGGCACTGCCTGTAAATATGTGCCTGAAACAATCATGAGAGGTGGTTCGTCTCCCCCCCCCCTCCCCAGATCTGCCACTGTCCATATCTTCATCTCCATTCTAGTCTCTCTTAGATTTCGCTAGCCTGGTGCTAGAAGGGGTCCAACACATGTCAGGTACATCAATGCCACTGCATTCAAATTGATGAAGGAATTACATGTATTTGGACCCTGAAACGCAAATTTACTGGCGCAATGCCTCGTGGCATATGTACATCCCATCTATGTTTTGACCTATCCCATAAAAGCTCTTTGATAAGTCAGGTATCCCTTTATTTATAAACAGTTTCCCACACTATTTGCCAATGCAATTCAACATGTATCATAATTTTAGGGTCAATAATGAGCAATTGGCAATGGCTTTTATAATCGCAGACGATATGGGTGGCCATATTCAAAGAAGTGCTTAGTTCACAAGCCCCTGCTGTGATGCAAACTGAGTCCAATGAGGTGCATGCATTTTTTTCAAGAACTCTGTTTAATACTTCTATGGCTTAAAGTGTGATCATAAAAGCGATATCAGCAGGGGTTGCAATGTGTTAATTTTTGGTATGTGTACATGCCACAGGGTCTGAAGAGGTTAACTCTCATGAGCAATTTCAATGCTTCTGAATACCTTCTTTGTACAGAAACAGACCATGCATAGCAGAGGTTGATGGTACGAATGAGGAGGCTGGGAGAGTGGAGGAGGACCCAAAGGCTCATCCTCCCATCACCCTTGGTCATCTTCTCCCTCCTCTGGTGCTTCTCATCATAGTCTGTCCCTTCTACCCCCTCCTATAATGTAATAAGACAGGTTACATCCAGTAGTTATCTTCCTTTGACGAAAGAGTCAAATTCTTCACCTTATTGAAAAGCTTTCATTCGCATTCTGAATGAATATCATTCTGAATGAAAATCAGTTTCTAGATTAGGTTTTTGCTTAAACATTAATTCAGGAATAGTTAACAGCCCTCACAGTACAATTGCTAATTTAAATGAAGGAAAAATACTATTTCCTGATTGCCTTTTACCCCATTTACATGTGCTCCATACTTTCCTATGGGTTATACTGTTGAGTTGTGAAGTAGCAGTTCCCTTGCTTGGGAAGGGATGTTGCTCTATCCACTTCATTCATCAGTCCCTTTCATAATTAATGACAATTCCATTTACTAGGTGTCATTCCTGCATCATGAACAACAGTGACAGAGAAGGGTAGTATGTTGTTAAAGTCAATCTAGAAACATTATAGAGTATGCTTTAGCCATAACAAAAAATAAAAAGCAACACCAGTCTGTACACTGTGCATAAAAAAAGAATTCAACATTCACTGCAATCAATGCCATACTTTTCATCATTGAAAGAAGAAAGTGGTAATAGAAGAAATGATGGTTCACTCATCACCTCAGCAGGACAATAGTAAACATAATACCTTAATACATTCATGATCTGTACAAACACAGTTCTTTTATCTCAAAGGCTAATCAATCATTATTACAAATTCAGCTATTGCTCATAAAACCCTCTCACTGCGTGAATGGCAATGATGTTCTCAGCAAATATGAATACAAAGGAGTAACATTTTTGGCTATGTACTCCACATGAGGAACTGACAGCTAGTGATGCATTATATGATTTTTTGCTGGATATCTAATCCAGGATACCTTTTATGAATCCTATGTTTATTATTAAGTCACAGAAATTTTTGCATTTGATGTCAAAAGATAGTGCAGCCATAAAATTTCACTCAAGTTATAAAACTTAGGCTTTCCAAGGATTAGGCCAAAAGAAAAAGATGTTGCCTTGGGACACAGGTGAACTTTGAAATTAGCATTAATTTTTGTTCAGAAGCGTGTAAATGCTCTGATTAAATTATTCAGAGTAATAATTTAAGACTTACTGATAAGACACATGTACAGGGTGCCCAGAAAAAAGTACACCATTATATATTGATATAAATGAGTTTCTTGGCAACCAACAGATGAAATTGCCTAAAAAATGGGATAAAAAGAATTCAACTAGTTAGGAAACATTCCTTAAAATATCAGGTGGATTAGTATCATATAATCTATCATTTATGTCATTTTGTAACCATTTTTCATTAAATCCTAAAAAATACCCTTATTCAATCAAAAAATATAGGAAAATACAGGATGCCACAAAATTACCCAGACTATTTAAAAAATGAAACAATTTATTGAAAATTACCACATTTTTATGACCAGTGAAAACAAAAACAAAGTTTTACTTTACAAAGTTTACAATCTTGGGATCACAATAGAATCACTTGTTTTCAAAATGGCCACCTCTGGCTTCAATGCACTGCTCGAATCTTATCAGGAAATTGCCAATGACTTTGCTCAACATCTCCAAATATAAACTAATGCATTGACTGTTCCTTCTTTGCAATAATTGTTGCTTTTGTTTGAACTGAGGTAATAAAATAAACCGTTTGGTCTAATTTTGAGATAATTTCATTACATGATATGAATCAGGGTTCAGGTTAAACTGATCCACCTAATGAACCTAGTTTCCCACCCCAAACTCTGCTCCCCATGCACAGCTGGGAAGTCCCCTCGTGGTTGCCCTCGTTTCACCTGTCCCTTCATTACTTACTCTCTCTCCACAAAGGTCCCAAGGGACACTTCAAAATCTTGCAAAATATCACATGCTGCACCAAAGATGTTATCTATCTCATCTCTGCACCATCTGCTCTTCCAAATTTTATGTAAGTGAAATTGGATGTCGCTTGGGGGATCGTTTTGTGGAACACCTTTGGGGCATTTGTATCAAATCTTCATAGCCAGTTCCATCTCATTTCTGTCTTCCAAATCACTCTGCAGACAATATCAGAGCGCAGCGCAGGGTCTACATCATTCTCACCCTTCCCAGGAATCTTGCTGTTCGTTAGAAAATCATCTTAAATTTCAACTTGGTACCTGGATGGCATCAGCCCTTCTATCCATTTCTTGTTTGGCTCCTGATATCCTTTTCTCAACCCCCCTTCCCTTTCTCCCCCATTTATTTATCTCTCTCCCTCTCTCCTTTTTCCTTCAGGTACTACAATACCATTCCCTTGAAGGCCTACTAGATCAAGGATTTTTGAATATTTTCCCCTCATTGCTTCAATGGGCTTTTTATGTAAGTGCTGAATTATACATCTTATAGGTCTATGACCACTCCCATCTCTAATATTTTAAGGCATGTTTCCTGACTATTTGAACTCTTTTTATTCAAGTTTTTAGGTAGTTTGGCCTGTTGGTTGCTGAGAATCTCATAAATATATAATGGTGTACTTTTTTTTCTGGGCACCCTGTAGGTCACCCTGTAACTACCAGAACCCAGATGGTCAAAGGTTTAACTCTTTGTTTCACCTCTTCATCCCCAAAGAATCTCTTTAAATAGCGTTGACTATCTTTAAATAGACTATCACATGTCTTCATGACAATACACTGAGAACCAGACCATAGTGCAGCCTACACAAATGGCTAAATCTTTTTTTATCAGGGTCAATTGGACCCAGAATGGTAGTTACAGGGTTAAAGAAAATTTTTTACTTAAAGGTTGAATCACAAACTCAAGTTCAAAGACACAGAAAGAAAGATGCTGATACCAAGGAGTTGTGACAGACCTGAAAAACCTTATTCTTGACAGCAGCTGAGATACAAACGCCATTGATCCGTTCTACTCTCTCCACAACTTTCAATGCCTCCAGGGTCTTCCCCTTAGTCAACAACCACCGGATAGTTTCTGGTACCCACCTATGCCATAATTCATCTTTCATGAGAGAAAAATTGATGACACTCCTCCATTGTCCAAATACAGAACGGTTGAAAAGTCATAAGACAAAATGAAAGACATGGTAAAAATATTCTAGAAGAGTGTTACATGTATAATGTGAAATTTCCAAAAAAAATTATATTGACTGCAGCATGTAATGCACACATAGAACATGGAAAAACAGGAATGATCACAAAAATCAGTAGTTTCAAGATCAGGTCAGGTTAGTACCTGCAAAGAGAAAGGAAAAGGTTAAGATTTATGTCCTGTCCTATGACTTTCTAACTGAAAACACACCAAAGAGATGAATAAAAAATAATACATTACAATAGGGAAAGTGATCCCTACAATTACACAATAAATGATATACAAGTATATAATGGCAGAATTGCAGAAACATATTCTATTTAAATTATTGAATCCTCAACCCTTCCTAATAACATTGGTATGGCAACCATTGAGGCTCCAAAGACTCTGAGAAGAAAAATCAGTCATATAAAAAACATCTGGAGGGAGCAGACAAACCATAAGTAGAGAAGGCAGAGGAGGGCTGGGGCAGCTGAAATGACCTGGAGGTATCTCCATTGTCGTACCAGAAAGGCCACCCCAGCCAGAGCTATCTCCCCAAGAGCAAACACATATTCAATCAGGATCCCACACATGGTGCGATATGATGGACCCACATGCTCGAGGCCTATAAGGAACAATAGGGAATTCAGCTTCCAATCAAAGATTCCTGCTGAATTCTCATGCTGGATCCAGGTTGGTCAAGCAAACTGGTTCCATGCTAGAAGGAAAATTGGACTAGAATGCTACTGGAATCAGTCCTGCTTCAAGTTTGAAACTAGTTGGGTTTCAATCATGAATCAGTCAGAACCAGAGGGGATCCCATTTCCAATCCATTCATAAATCAGTAGGAATGATTTGCTAGTGAAATCTATTTCATGCACTCAGAGAATTGGAAAGGTTTCCCACAAGTCACAAGAAAATTCCTCATACAACAGGGTATATGGTTCTACATGATCATATATCTGCCATATACCACCACATATGTAGTCATATACATTGTATTATAAATTATAAGAGGTGTAATATGCAGGGTGATCAAAAAAAAACAAAGCAGACATCTATGGTGAGCTGTCAATCTGATTGCAGGCTGGCAATTCTGAATAAATTTGTATGGACATAAACACTCTGTCTGAAAAAATGTTGGACTCTTTTTCAATTGTAGCTTCTTGTTATTGGTTCAGACTATCACTATGTGCTTTTGAGGGCTGACTAAGACATCAAATGAGCACATGCTTGCAAAGTTGTATCAAAATCCATCAATTCATATCGGAGATGCAGCAGCTTATTCTAAGCCAGGTTGAGTCAGACCATTTCCACTGGCTGCACTCAGCGCAGGCACAGCCAGCCAGAGTGGAAACACACTATTCCCACATCGCAGGAGAATGCCAACTGTGTAGCGTTTGGGTTTCAATCAATGTCACATGACTGTTCACTGACTGACACAGTGCATTTCGAGCACATCATCCGAGTGTCAAACAGAGAAAATTATTGAAGTTATCTTGGTTGTGCACATCATGTCAGTCATCCTGTATGAGGCACAATAATGAATTTGGAATAATGTGCCCATGCAGTTCTGGCTGCACTCCCTTACTGCTGGTATGCTCTGAATAATCTCCTGTATTTCAGGAACTAGCAAATGAATATTGTTATAACTTTGCATGCATATGCTCATTTGATGTCTTAGTCAGTCCTCAAAAGTGCACAGCAATAGTCTGAACCAATTACGAATGGCTAAACATTGAAAAAGAGTTCAAATTTTTTTGGGACAGATTGTAGGGTCACTTCAGTTGGAGGTTGTATGCTGAATTTCAGCTTGTTGGCTCAAAAATTAAGGGAGCTGCAATTGTTTTCTGATGACACAACAAAATGTGCTCTTGAACATATCAATATCAACATGTCTGTATTGAAAGAATACATGATAGCCCACCACAATGAGCTAATTTTGTTTATAAGCAAGGCTAGATTAACCTACTTACAACCTTACTTCAACCTACTTACAATAAATAAATAAATAAAAGCCTAGGCTAGTTTGCCAAATATTAAGCAGAATTTCATATTTTCTAACAATTTTACATCTTTCTTTTTTTGCATTTCAGGTGAAAGTGCTTTGGCAAAAATACCTAAAATAAGAGACACACATCTTGCTTTTCTAAAAAACTTGCATCTTGAAATAGGATATGGTGCATGCAAAATGATGAGTGAATTTCTAAGCAATAATTTGTTGAGGAGTGGGCTTGAATATGTCATTTGAAAAATTAATGAATCTGGAGGTGAAATTTTAAGTTAAAAAAAGGAACACTATTTTGCAATCAAAAGTAAATGAAATACCATTCTCACAGTTTTTTGGAATTTTGATATGAAATTTGGCACATAAACCCCAATTAAGTCACCCTATATGTCTACTAAATTTCATAAGAATCACCATCTACAATCAGATTGACAGTTCACCAAAAATTACAGTTTTTTTTAATAATCACTGTGTATTTTATCTGTATATCAATATCGAGTGTAACAGGTTAATGGCATCATGTCTGATGTGTGGTGGATATCCACAAACAAGTTCAAAGGTTGTTGCACATGGGGATCATTGACCCTTAAGGTCTCTGCAAATGATTTTTAATGCACCCATTATATTATAGATAAAATATTAGCAATGAATAACCTTTAAAGTAGTTTCCCAAATGGTCCATGACAGAGTACCTCCAGAGTGGCAATCACATTACCAAAAGAACTGCCATAAAGGGGTCTCCATATATTGATTGACAATTCTACTGAGTTGATGGTGCATTTTTAAATGTAAGGGTCAAGTCAGAAGTCATTGTTAGTAATTTTTTAGGCACCAACAACATTGCATAAGGATACTTACCCATCTATGAAACTTTCAAATTTGTCCCAGAGAGTTTCTTGGCAGAATTCCCCAAGTGTGGCAACTGCAAAAACTGCATTATGCCATCAACACTTCCAGATTGGTTGATGTCTGCTACCACTCTGTTCACTGCTATGCCAAGGTGGTTGAGTGCATAAAACTGACTGCCATGGATAGATTCTTTCAACTTGGAATCAGGTCATAGTCACAAGGGCTCAGATCAGGTGAGCATTGTGGATGTTCAATGACCTCCTAGCCCCCTTCTGGAAGGGGTATGCTGAGAATGAGCAAAATGCCATTTATCATTCTCCATGAAAATGATGGGTGTCTTAAGCCAGGAGTTGAGGAGGAAGTCACTGAATAGCACAATGCAGTTTCTTAGGAATTCCTAGTACTACACTGCTTTAACTAGGTATTCCTGTCAAAGAAAATGTGTCTGGTCATTCATTGTCATTGTCCCTAACTCCTAGTGTAGGACAGCACCATTCTCCATGAACATATTTATGACATACCATTTCACAAAATCTGAGTACATTCCCAGAAGGATGAAGCCATGAAATTTTTACACTCCCTGTACACACCCCATTCAAGCCCTTGTGACTTGGACCTGATTCCACGAGGAAAGAAGCCCTTGTAACCATTGGTTCTGGGCACTCTCCAACTTTAGTATAGCAGTGAAGGTGGCAGACATCAATCAATCTGAATGTCCTGATAGTATAAAATGATTGCCACTCCAGAGGGAACTCTTTGCAGCTTATTTGAAGGTAGCACATAGGCAAGTGCCCAGCACATGTAATCTGCTGAATAAAAATGACTCACAATGACTTCCTGAATAGACTCCTGTATGAGTCCACATACATTGACATACAGACACCACATAATGAATAACTCACCCATGGTTACTTATCACCCATTGTGCTCATGTAGCAGTTTTGTTTCAAAGTTGTTGTGTATAGCATATACACAGACATTATGAGCAAATGGCACTGATGTATGTACACCAGTGGCATTTCATATAAATTTTGGATGTACAACAATTCATTATGGGTGTGGATTTGCTGAAGAAGGGTTTTCTTAAGACTTGGGATGACATTAACACTTTCGCTGCCAAGCCATTATTTGGAGGCTGTTCCCCTGAGGCCAAAGTAATCCTCCTAATTCTGGTGTGGATGACACAAGCAATTCTGTGAAAGGTGGGGATCCACTGGAGATGATGAACGCATGGGGTGGCAATCGACAAGCTATAATGACGAAACTGAGCTTGTCCACAATGACTGTCGGCAATCAAACAGTACCTATGTCGTACCGTTGAATTTCTAACCAATCTTGGAGTGCCATTGCTCCCACATTCTTTGTATTCCTTGGACCTCCAACCTTATGACTTCAGGCTGATTCCAAAAATGAGGTGCCTTCGATGAATGGCCGCCGCTTCGACGACATAGGCACTTGCCAATCAACTTGTCACCAACGCGTTGGACAAATTTGCCAAGAATGGGTTACAGTCTGTTCTAAGCTCTTTTCAAACAAAAGGAAATGTGTGTTGCAAGTCAGGTTGAACTAGAGGGTTGACTGGAAAAAATTAAGCAACTTGAACATTTCTTTAAACAGATAAATTCTTCAGCGAAAATGTAAAGATACCTTGTTGATGAGGTTCTTCAAGAGCTGTTGAAGTACAGTATATGCACCTTTGCCCATCTACTCTTGAGTCATGACAGATTTAATCGAATTGGTCAAATTTTCTGAGTGAACAGCCATGTGACTGCCAATGGGGAGGTACGAATCTGCATTTGATTTTTGCCTAATGGATCAGTTCCTCAGGGATAATCCTCGCGAAAAAATTAATAGAACTTTGTCAAAATGCAAACCACCTGTCGGCAGGTCATATAATCTGGTAGAAAGGACCTGTACGACCCGCTGGTGGCTCATATGACCCAGGAGATGAGAGAACGTACGACCCGCCGGCGGGTCGTATGGCCTAGGAGGAGAGAGCCCTTATGACCCGCCGGCGGGTCATATGGCAGCGAAAGTGTTAAGGTCGAACAGCTGATGGCCATCGTGGACAAATTTCCAAAGCATTTAAAAGCCTGTATCTCAGCTGACAGTGGACATTTTGAAAAATCCTTAGAGTATATTGTTGCCATATGTGTTTGTTATGTTTGATAAAAAGTTTTGATTGAATTTGGATGAAATACAGCAAAGTTATAACCAAAAATATAGCAGCAAGAACCCTGTAGAGATCTGGGGGTGGTGCAAAACTTTTTTTTATATGTGTATATGCTTCCACATAAAGGGTCATTCAGAAAAAGCAATTTACCCTACTTGTTTGGCAACTAAGGGCCTCCACAGCTGATATAATATTGCCATTTCAAACATTTTACAATTTTGAACATACCAAATAACATCTAGAAAAAACAAGTAAAATTTTATAGAAGAATAGTTTGATACTACTTTTGATACAGCAGTCTAATTGACTATTCCAGTAGTTCTAGTGCTAAAGATATGTACATATTTCAAAGGGTGTGCTTAGACAAACCTAAAAATGTAATTTTGTTAAAATCTGAGCAATTTCTGAGCAACAAACATGGTCAAATAAAGTTAGATGGTTACAAGTCATCATCCAATGTTCCTTGACCATATCTTTTGAAAGGGCATTTAGATGCAACTGATATATGGCACAGAGGCTCAAGGTCCTATCTTTTTTTTTTTCTCATTTAAGACATAGCATGGAATGTAGACAGGGGTCACTGTGGTTGACTACAACATTCTCTATTCGTATGCAGTGCCATCTTGTGGTGTGTCAAAAAGCCTTTTAGATTCATGAACCTCTCTGGTAAGTATCAGCTGCATTCAACTGTCCCTTGAAAAGTTAAGACCAATCAAATTAGGGTGGTGACTTTATAATAACCATGTAGTTAGGAAGTTAGCACATAGGGGTTGGTTGGGCTGGTCAACTGGTTGGTTGACTGAGATGGTCAAACACAGATCACTATCTCACTTAAGGTGGAACGATCCATCTCTAACCAATGTAGATGGTCATTATGCATCTTAGGCAGGGGTGCTGAAAAAAATAACTTACATGCATCTCAGCACCTTGTAACCATCCAATGTCGATCACATAGCCAACGGGTCATTTTCTTTGTATTTATGAAGCTGTTTCTCCCATAGAAAATCATAAGGCATTTTTAAAAATCACCCTATATATCAGACTGGCTAAATGTATGACCATTCCATTATATGGTCTTATGAAATTTTCATGTGGGAAGGTATAGCCCCAAGTAGTATGTAGGTGGCATACATCCAGTTATAACATGGGATGATAGCTAGCTCCAGCTTTGTGAATTTATCAGTTATGAGGATAGCCTCAAGGCCTATGGGTGGATTGTATAAAACTGACTTTAGCATAATAAAGGATAGGTCATAGATAAGATCGATGAGATCTCGAAGCAGGTATTGCTCTTTGGAGACTTTAACATGCCAAACGTAGATTGGTCGGTGCCGCAAGGGGGGTGCGAAAGGGATAGGGAATTTCTCATTGTGGTTCAAGAAGCTCTTCTCGTTCAGTACGTAAATGAACCAACTCGCGAGGAAGCTTTATTGGATATAGTTTTTGCAATGCACGACGATCTGGCACTAGACGTTAAGGTACAGGATAACTTGGGAGATTCGGACCACTGCGCGATCACGTGGAATATCAAGCAGGCGAAGAGTAACGCCAAACCGGCGGTTTCGTTCAACTATAAGAAGGCTAATTTTGAGAGGCTATGTGAATGCGTTTCAGATATCGACTGGGAGGTGCGGTTCCGTGGGCTGACGGTAGAGGAGCAATGGGGGCGTTCCAGACGTTATTGCAAGGCTTTATGGAGAAATACGTCCCCAAGAAGTCCACGAAATCTGTCGGGCAACCGGTCTGGTTTACTGGTAAAACCAAAGCACTCATCAGTGTAAGAAGCGGAAATGGGATACGTATAGGCGCACGAGAGATAGAACGGACTATGCTAAGAAGAACCCAAAGGCTTTTTTCGATAAGCTAGTGGTGGGTGTCAACAATCGATCCGGTCTCTAATGAACGGCAGGGGGGAATCGATTGCAAGTAATAAAGATATGGCTGGAATATTTAACGAGTTCTTCGCTTACAGTTTCACTGTGGAATCCGACTCGGCACCGACTTTGGAGGAGGTGACTTCGGCGCGCATTGCGGATATTTCCATCACCGAGGAGACGATCTTGAATATGAAAAGGAAGTTAAAGGTGGGCAAGGCGACTGGCCCCAATGGGATTCCTGCGAGAGTCATCAAGGAACTTGCGAGAGAAATATCGGTTCCGCTAAGAGATATATTTGAAAGCAGTTTTTCGCGCAGTGAAGTACCTAAGGACTGAAGACTAGCGAACGTCGTACCGATCATTAAGAAGGGAGAAAAGAGTCATCCGGGGAATTATAGGCAGGTAAGTCTCACGAGTATCCCGGGAAAGATCATGGAGAGCATCCTAAGGGACCACATTTTGGATTTCCCTCGAAGGAAACGCGTTCATCCGGGACTCCCAATTTCGACGCGAGCCATAGCTTTATATTTCCTGGATTCGGTATTCCTTGAGAGTCATGTGGGTGTGGCTGGAGCAATGTTAGGGCAGGATAACCCCCAGTAACTAAGATCACCATGTCTTCATTCGCCATTTGCATTTCTCGTTGACAACGTGGCCAATGGAAAACGAAAGAAGCAAGCCTTCACGATTGAAAGGAAAGTGTGCTTGGTTAGTTTAATTAGAAAGAGCTCGAAGTAAAGCTAACGTCGCGCGCGAACATGGACATCTGTTCATCTGTTTCCACAATTTGGGAAAATCGTGACAGCTTCATCCGTGCTTGCGAGAACGTGTCACAAAACAAGGAACTTCCTAGATCTGTCGAGATGACATCGACGAAGTCTTGCTAAAGTTTAAAGAAGTTCAAGGTCCAAAGAAGTGCGGACATCACGATTAGTGGGTCAATCTTGAAACTGAAGCTAGTGCAACATGACCAATGTAAACTGGAGTTGTGACGTTAATATATAGCATCAATTTGAAAACAGGAAAATGGAATGCCAATAAAGGCAACCTCGGTTATAACGACGGTTTTTACCTGGTCCCTTCGATGACGTTATAACCGAGTTCGACTGTAGTAGTATTCCCAAATGAGGAAAGAAAGTAGTCTCCATTAGAATAATTGATTAGGCGATTGCCTATGACCCCTGTCACGAAAGCAAATCTTTACTTAAGACGAATGCAACACCCCAATAACATTCCCCAACAGTGTTAAACACTGTTGGGGAATATTCACTTTACATCCTGGATGAACGTCCAGGGAATGTATAATTTGAACTGTTTTTGAACGCTCTAAGTTTCGGACATTTAAACACTCAATAGAACTTTTCAAAAGACGTTCAATGCACGTTGGCAGTATCTTAAATTGGGACGTTCATTGAGCATTCATTAAACGTTCCGGTGCTACTTGGGGTGGGCCGTTCCCGGGAAAGTCGACAATCGTTGCATCCAAGGGAGAAAACGCGTTGCGTTGTTGCACTGCCTGATGAACTGGTGAAGATCGCGAGCCTTTGCATATTTCCACATAAACAACATTTTGAACTCTGGCGGATCCTCCAATTGATCCGTGTGGAACACCTTACCATTATGACAACTATGCCGAAGTTTGCTTTCTCAGCTTCAAAATGAACATACCAGCAGTGCTCAAAAGAGCATTTCACGATCATTGTGCCAAGATTGTGCGGAACAGCTGGAATGACGTTGGGCGTCCCAGCCACCGCAACTATTAATAGATGGTGGTTCCACGCTTACACGCGCTTATACTCGAGCGCGGAGTGCCGTGCCACCTGTGAATCCCATCGCCTTTGGATGTGTAATAACTTTTCTATATCTTGAATAAACATGTACTTAAGAATGTTTTTGGTATATTAAACAGGAATCTCCCATATCCCCTTAGGAGCTCCATGTGTAATAACTACGGTCTACGACGCATACGCGCTATTTCATCAGCCAGTGCCATCAGCCACTTTCTAAGGGTTTTATGGAATTCCTTTCAAATAAGTTTATTCTAAATCTTAGTATTTCTTTATTCAATTGACCGTGATCTTTTCACGCTCAATTTTTCATTTGTAGAAATCAAATTAAAAACTCATAGGGTCTATACGTTCAAGGCTGTTGAACGCTCGAACGTATGTTTACGTCTTTCTCACTCCATGTATTGCAGTACGCGAAATAATCCTCGCACAGCGGTGGCAAGCGGAAGCGAAACATTTTGCAGTGTAAGGGTTTATCCATTCCGCTTAGCCTATGATCTGGAAAGGCAGAGGCTCATAGGCCGATAGGGTACTAAACCTATGTCCTGGAGGGGCAAAATCTTGATAGGCCAGCGTCTTCGCGAACCACGAAACGCCATAGTTGATTCATACACTAGCAGAGGTGCTCGTCATTGTACGGGTTAATATTGTATACGTCCCATATTAGAGGGTTTATTTTGCATTAATGCCTCTTTGGCAAACCCGGCTAGAAAGTGTTTAAAATATGTAACTTTTTATACATAACTAATTGCAAAATTCCAGCAGCAAGCTGCATGTTGCAAATTAAATATTTTTCATGAGCCTCCAATATTTTGACTCCTTGGGAGAGGGTCTTTTGTAGTGAATCGACCATATATGCATCAAATAAGGTACCGCAGGGGTCCAAATTTTGAAACGCCACCTAATTCATGGCCGTGCATAAAGGACAGATACACAAACTCTCTGTAATACATTAGTATAGATAAGTGGTTCCCAATCTTTTTTTATTTGCGGCACATAGGACACTTGAACTTTCTACGGAACACCCAGCCATTTTCTTATTTTCAATGGAAAACTTGTGCATGCTTCGCCGAACTCAGCAGTTTGATACGAAGCGTGATAGTGCAACTCTCAGCACGTTTTCCACTGAGAGATGGCGTTTACTCTTGTTTTTAATTTTTTTTAGTTTCAGTTTTATTTTTTGCTTTTTGTCAACTCTTAAATTTCATGGCACACCTAAGCCTTACTGGCGGCACACCATTTGGGAAACACTGGTATACTGTAGATATACAGGGCCGATCGCATGAACGATGTTTTCCCGGTATTTTTCGAAAGTCATCGGTTAACCGATGTCTAAGGCCAAAAATGGATTGCATGAACGCTATCTTCCCTTGACCATTGTCTAACCGATGTCTAACAGAAGCTGAAAAAGGTGTCTTTTCCAGACAAGGGATGGGGCATGTTTTGCCGATATTTATACCAGCGTTCGTGTACCATCTCGATGAGTATAGTGCTGCAGTGTACTGGTGAAGCACAATGGATTCTGTTTATGGATCCGCTCGATAACGGAGATGTGCTCTCGTCGTCACATGGGAGGAATAAACATAGGTTCTGGGCTTAATCCCTTTGAAGAATATGTCGATTAGAACTTCTGCGTGAGATACCAATTTGGAAAGGGATCAGAGTATGATGTCGACCTGCTTCGCGCTGAACTCGAAAGTAACGAAGATTGTGGAAGGGATCTCTTAACTTTACATCGGCAGATAAGAGAAATCACTGTTCGTGTGCAATGAATCGTGATTTGTTCAAGTACCCATCCCNGATGGAGTATTCGTAGCTTATGTCCTTAAATCAATAGGTGCTTCCGCGCCTTTTCTCAATCTTAATCACCTCCCGTATTAAGATATCCGCCTTCGCATATTTTCTATTTGAGCGTATCAACTCTTTCAGGCAACATTCGATCTAAAAGACTCAAACAAAAAAAAAAAAATACAAAAATATTTAGCTTTAAGAGGGTTAGGCCTACCCTAAAATTAAGGAACGCCCGACCTCGACACGTGATATCGAAATGGGTGAAATCACCTCTTGATATCACTATCTTGAATCTTGTCCGACAGCCTGATGGCAAAATGTACTGAAAAAAAATTGTCTGAAGGGGTTAATGAAGAAAGTCAGTCTCCTCCTTAGCCATTGAATAGCCACTCGAAGAAAAAAATATTCTTCCTTTGGGAGTATGAAAAAAACGGATTAATAAATTTATTTAAAAGCATATCTCACACGCATATCATTTTCCCCATCGAGCGACTGTAACTGGGAGATTTCCTGGATGCGACAGTGAAGGGAAGTACATGGACTGAAACATGTTTTTTCTTCTGGTGGCGACCTACAGATCTGTTTTAACGAGCGAAATCCCATTGTCTTCGGATTGAATTCCTACCATCCCCTTCGGAGGGGTGGGGGATTGGACAGCGGAGAATGGGTATGGCATAGAGAACAACGCTGAAATGCATCACACGAGGGACAACTTTTGATGCCGCTGAAGGTAATCAAGAAACGTTTGATACAGGATAAATGGGAGAGAAAAAAACCTGACCTATACAAGCAGATTCAAATTGATGCAATTTGGCGGTGAAAAAATCGGTCGTAAATGCATTTTCATCGCATCAAATTTTCGATGCGATAAAAACGCATCCCAAGGAGGACAGGTTTTTTCACGACCAAAATGCATGAATTTGATGCCTTGAATATTCTGTGTAGTACTAATTTATGTATAATATAATTATGTATTGCAATTATAATAGCTGACGTTCACCTGTCTATCCACGGGAGACTAGGACTGGTCCACTTTTCCAAACCAAACCAAACCCGATCGGCCCGATTCGAATCATGGCCGAATCGACCCGAAACTCGATGGCCGATCGAGCCTTACCCCGACCCGCGGATCGTGTCATGTCGTTCAGGCCGACTCTCAGCCCGCTTACGCTTCTAAGCTTCAGAACTCGAGATTTTTTACTCTTTTGCATGCACTCAACCGAAAAATGTGAACGTTGTGGCTCTTAGGAATGCTTGAGACAGAAATCACTTCAGGAGTATCGAAGGTCTCTGATACCCGTGTCTTCAAAATTCGTACCGCAAGTCTCATGTGAATACTATTTGATGGAATTTCCTGAAAATGATAGCACAGGGAAATTTGAGGGGAGGGGGGGGGGGGAGGAGGGGTGATGATGGGATGCAGCATCCAGAAGCAACAGAAGCAGAAGGTAATCTTGTGAAGTAAGAGGGGGATAACTTTCGAAATTGCTCACCACTCCACCATTGCAATGAAAACTCTCATCTCATCATTCTTGAATAATACTGTACAGTATTTAAATAACTTTTTCCTCCTCACAGGTGACGGCGAGAAAGTGGCCCTCATGTATACCCAGTATGAAGTGAGTGTAATGCAAATTATTTTTTCAATCCATACCAGGAATCGTGAAGGAAGAGGGAAAAGCTGGAAGTGAAAAATGGAGACGATCCAATATGAGATCCGGGACAGTATTCTACTAAAATCTTAGACATAAGTAAAGCGATTAGCTCAACCTCGGCAATACATTTGAATGAAGCAAGTACCAGCCAAGCACCTTGCTATGAGGTAAATCGCACTTAAGAAATTAATAGAATACAGCCTCTGGCCAACAACCGTGAAAATGGGTTGGGACGTTTAATCCACTTTGAAAGGAAGCTGCCATCTATGCATTATGCATTAATTTCGGACTTCGGAATGATCGGTGTAACCCTGACATATTCGGGAATGAAAAATTCGGCTTCCTGTCCAGGGATAACAACGAATCGTGAAACGGGGTTCGGTGGCTGAGTGATTCTGGCTTCTGCGTGGCAACCAGGGAGGCGAGGTATGTGATCAAGTCCGTGTGGCAGCGGGCTCTTCCTCCGCCGACAGGCGACCCACCTCTTTTCAGGGTCTGCTTAGCGTGGGATAACACACACGCCACTCTGTGTGCCACGTCTAGGAGATACGGGTGCAGATCACCTTAAAAATCACTCGTGCCAGTCATGGGCTTTGGCAACCTGTGAGCTGCCCCTTTGGCCTCCAATAGGACCATCGAGGGGTGTCTCAGCCTGCGGGTCTGTGATGATGTGGCGCCCGTGCCAAGCGGGCACCCCCTTCCTCTCTGTGTACTGCAATAGGATCCGTTGTCGTTTGTGTCCGCCGCATGTCCTGTCTTCATAAATAAATGATAAAAAAACAACGGATCGTCTCCGGTGACGCTCTTCCTTTTCCTCTGGGGTTTCTTTGAGGATTCCCATCGAGGACATGGCGAAGTGACGTTAGTGGCTCAACATTTTCAGCGAACTCCGATGAAAGATTTTGCGGCGGAAGTTCGTGCGTCTCGGGATGTGACCAAGTTCCTAAACCAGGCCGTGTTGTTCATGGATGTGAACGAGAACAACCTGGACGACATCGTGAACCTCATGCTTTGCAAGATTCTTGATGCAGACGAACCCACGGTCTCCATCGAAGAAGCCAAGAGCGTCCTCTTCACCCACGACTCAGGTTTGCCCTCCTCGTCTTATTTATCATGCATTTTTATCACTCTACTCATCTGCGAGTGAGGTTCAGGAAATGTACTGGCTCAAATTATTTTCTACGCGCTAATTCGGTAAACTAATATCAGCGTACTCGACCGGGACTCCGCATCTTAGTATGCTAATGGAGATCTTAATATTGACTCTAAACGTACCAAGGCAATAGATATGCAATGACCATATCGACTTCCTTAGAAACCGGATTTACATTGCATTTTCTCTGAAATTAAAGCTGCATTATCGGATAGTGCTCTGTTCAAAAATCCACCCCAGATCGTGATTATAATAGAGTAGGTCCAGAGGTCCCCTTTCGTCTATAACAGTGGTTGGCAACCTTTTGGTAGTGGCGGGCCGGATCGTCATAGTACAGTCAGGCCGCGCACCGCAGTGCGATAACTGAGAAGTGAACCAGAGAGGTGCAGGGGGGTTTAAGTGCGCTCAGAGGTTTCCAAATTAAGATTTTTTGTATTTCTGTTTATTTGAACTGAAATATGCATGCCATACACACACTTTAACCATAGAATCAGATACAATATTGCTGTATGTATAACTTAATACTATCACGATGTGTGATTCTTACATTTCTCAGGGCGCAATACATGCACTTTTGGTAATTGGAGACCAACATCTTGGCATGTTGGTCTCAGTGCGAACTCTGTGCCTGCATTTTGGTGACCAGAGCGCTGACATCTGCATCAAAATTTGTCACTGAGAACCCTAGCACTTTGGGTACCACTCATGGAGATTTTTGAGTCCTTTCGCGAGTCAATTTGCCAAGCCTATGGCCGAAAAAGTCATTGCCTTGTAGGCATCGAGCTTTAGGCTAAGGTAATTGAGTCTTGAGCGGCGGATCGACGGGATTAAATGTCCGCTACGCAATGTGTTAAGCACTGATGCAAGTGATCATCACTCTATAACGAAACTTTGCCTTGATTAGTTTCATCCTAGAAAAGGTCTGCTTACAGGTATAGGTACTCCCGAAGACTGTAATTATGCCAGCTGCAAGTCTCCTTAAATTAAGGAAGATTGAGGCTGGAAGGCATGCGGACAATTTGATCAGATCACTGGTATCAAAGGCATTTTTGAGTGAATCGTTGGTTTTCAAGTCGGCCAATTCTAGCTGATACATTTCTGATGCCTTATCTATTTCGACCTCAAATGGGTTTTGGAACAAACGAATGACCTTTGAATGTCTGTGGAAGTCCCCAAACCTATCCTGGAATTCCGTCTGTAACTTTTTTGAAGCCATCAGTGAATCTGTCCAGAACAAAAAAGGGCTGAAAGAAACTTGCAACAAAGGAAATGGTACAGGTTTGCTTCACTTGCATGCTTGATTAAAATTCTGAGTTTCTAACTTCGATAGCTTTCACATCTGAAAACATGTCGGATACAAGTTTCCCTTTGCCCTGCAATCTCGAGTTTAGTTCATTGAGATGCTGCGAAATATCAGTCAGGAATGCTAACTCCCATATCCACCCAGGATCAGATAACTCCTCTCGCTGCTTTCCGTTCTCAGTTAGGAAAATGTCAATCTCACTGCGAAGCTCAAAGAAACGGTTCAGGACCTTTCCCCTTCTAGGACACCTGACATCAGTATGGTACAAAACATCTCCATATGCAGCCCCAATTTCTGACCAAAACTGCTGAAACTGGCAGTGGTTCAAGTTATAATGCATGATGAAATTCACACCTGAAACCACAACATTCATCACAGATTCCCAACGTATCACTTTCCAGCCTAGTGATTGCTGGTATATGATGCAGTGAAGTCGCATTCAGCATTGGAGCGTTCCATCTCAGCTTTAATTCTTCCCATGACCCCAGACTTACTTACTTAGCTTACTTCTTAGCACCATCCGTCGTCACACTTGCAGATATTCACATTTCAGCTCTGGCATTTTTAAAGTTTCACAAACTTTGGGAAAGATGTCCTCCCCTGTAGTCTTCCCTTTCAAACTTTGAAGCGCAGCTAGTTCTTCGGTCACCTCAAACATTAAATCAATCCCTCGCACGAATTTAAGAAGTTGAGAGCTGTATGACACACATAATAATTTTCATCTAGTGCCAATGAAAATGTTCGATTCATTTGATAACTGTCCGGGGAGACAGACTCATGTCATTGAAGCAATTTGTCTTTTCAGGACGCAACTCGTTAGCCACTTACAGAAAGCATTTTGTCAAACTCTCCGTCAGTGAAGTGTCTCCCAACCCCTGCTATTTAGCGACATGGTAACTAGCTCGAACTGGAGCCAAGTTTTCCTGCAGTCTCTTCTTGAAAATATCCCGCTAAGCAAACAAGGCCTTTTTGAGAGCCTCTTTCTTATCAGTCTTGATCTGGCCGTTCAAGGAATCATACTCGTCCTTATGATGTGCTTCGTAATGACGCCTAATGTTATATTCCTTGAACACCGAAACGCTCTCCTTACAGACAAGAAAAACTGCATTATCTTTGCACTGTACAAACAGGTAATTGTGAGTCCACTGGTCACTGAACACCTGAAACTCGAAGTCAGCTTTTCTCAATTTTGCTGATTTTGACAGCGACATGGTGGAAGGGCAGGTTCACAATAAAATAAATAAATAAAAGAAATTGCAAACGTCCACCAACACACCAGCCTCCAAAGCCAAGAAAGTGGAGCACGAGTAGTACTTCCCGCTCTCTCATTCCATCAACATAAAACAAAGGACAAGCGATACAGAGGGCGCAACAAGATGAAGGGTTAGCGTTTCTCGAGGCTGAAGTCCGAACCAAGTCCTCTGCATTTGCAAAACCGCCACATCACGAGCTGGCGACGGCTCGTACTGGTTCGATTATCAGGCAATCGCAGTTCATCAGCAAACAATTAGAGCACAGAAAGCTGAAACTAATTCCTCTCCTTTCCAACGATAAATGGGGCCTGCTGTGGGGAAGAGGTCAATTTGTCCAGGTTTGATGGATTCATTTGAGAAAAATTTAGCCCGCCCGACCAAGGTCGGGGCGGGCCGGGTGGAATCTCTTCGCGAGCGGCATCCGGCCCGTGGGCCGTAGGTTCCCGACCACTGGTCTATAATGTTGGATTATTTTCAGCAGTCGAAATGAACTGGCTACACGGCTTGCATCGTGCACCATGGTATCAGGTAATCAGGAACTCCAACCTCTGCTTGGTTTCATCTTTTTTTTTTCTGAGTATGAGTGCACTGCTGGACATTGTATGTCCGAGTGCACTCAGACATAAAATGTCCAGCAGGAGGCTGAAGTGTTACTTGGAATTATTTATTACACCATTCTCTGGACAGTTTATATAGGGTATCAAAAAACCTCCCCCCTTCCACTTCCCTAGCCACTGGAACAATAAATGTACAGATAAAAAAGCACCACCTTTGAGTTCCTTGTTTAACAAAGGATTTAAGTCATTAATTAAAATGTATAAGCGTTATGACTGGAGAGTTCGGTGTTAGTGAACAGACAAGGGCATGAGGTAGATTTCGTGCCATTGCCTTCCATGAGGCACGACACAAGGATCGCAAGAAAGATTGGAAGGTCACAGGAGTGTGTTCAGGCGAACTTGAACAATAGTTATGAAGGCGTTTATGCGGAGTTCGGCACAATAAGAGCCGTAAGGCAGTCTGGGGGACGAAGTACAAATTATTGGTTACTGAAATGATTCCTTCTTGAGAGGATGATTAAAATCCTGTTTTCTTCCATCGTGTCGTATTCTTTGTAAAAGGGAGGAAAGGGTTTCTTGACGCCTTGTACAGGTGCACCTAATTATCAGATCTGTGGATATCGCCCGTGTTTCCAGCATCAATTACAGAACCTTCTTCACTGTCTGTATCATATGTAGCAATCCATTCATCTTCACTCTCCTCACTATCAAAAGCATCAGCCTCTGATCTATCCAGAACGTTAGCTATATCTGAATCTTTCAGGCTCGACAGCCTAAGTACTTTATTGTACAAGTTATGCTACGCAGACTGGAGAGTTGGTGTCAACAGGCCCTGTTTTGGAACTACCGAATTACTACCAAGCAGATTTCCGCGCCATCTGAGACCCCTCCCTAATAATAACTGCCCCTATGACAATGGCGAGTTACCCGGGGAAAGCAAGCGACTGAAATGCCATGACGAGTACACCCAGTTAAGTGGATAATGATGCAAGGTTTAGAGAACTATTCCACTTCGCGAAAGATAGCTTTTTGTTCATCGTCGATTTGTTGGAACTGAACCCGACATGGGGAAATAGTGCCTCTAGAGTGCCTCCACTACTGCAAGTTGCTCGTTGCTTCTATGCCACGAACTCTTTTCCCAATAACTAGGGATTTTTTGGACCATTTATCATGCTGCTTAGTTCGTGTAGTACGTACGGCCATCTTTAAAAACTCATTCCGCTTTGCTTTCTTGCGTATGAAATGCGACGTTGTCGCCACCAACCGTCGTTGAAAATATTCAAGGATTATTACAGTATAATGGAGCATTTTCAAATCCCATATTATCTGACCAGTTCAAACATCGAAGAAAGAATACTCCACTTTAAATAGCTGTATCATCCAATGAAGAATATTTTAGAGCTCGATTCAAAAATCCACTCCTATTTTTGGATTCGCCAAATAGTGCGAAGTGAAGCGACATGTTCCTTTTTTCAGCAATGATACCTTCTTCAGTTGAAAAGCGAAAGCGGTGAATGATCTAGAGGAACTTAAAATAGTTATAGTTATTTTTTTTAATAATAACTATTCGCGATTCCCATATTCGACGCATGAAAGTTAAAATCTATTTTGCAGTTGCTCTGCGCCGGCGCCGCAAAGCCAATAAGCCAATTCACCGATAGTGCCATAGTGTACATCACCTTCAATAGTTTGTTTTTACAATTCCATGGCGTTTCGTTTTTAAGGAGGGAGATATTGAATCCTATATGAACACTGCCTTTTGAGGGGATACTTGAGCCAACGGCAGCCAGACTCAAGAAATTCTTGCTATCGTTTTAACCTTAGATGCTCCACGAGCTGATCATTGTTGTACAAAGCCTGTCTGCAAATTCAATCATATTTCAAAATATCAGCTAAACTGCCCACATTTTAGTATTTACTTGAGGGTTGAATGTTGAGTTTATTCATAACCGCTCAAATATTGATACTTATATACACTGTAATTTGGTTCCCCTTTCGTACCTGTGTTTTCTATTACTTGTGTTCTGTCATCCTAAGTCATGCGAGAAGAGCACCTTAATAATGGTTCATCAATGCACTTGTTACCGTGGCAATTCACTCTAATTTTTTTGCATTTCTTACGTATAACAATATATAGTGTCCGATAAGTCTGGAATCGGAGAAAACACTAATTTTTTCATTCTCGTTGTTTCGGATTTTGATAATGAAAATCAAGCGAAATATCTAAAAAACTGAGTGATATTGAGTATAATGCATTTGAAAGCACATGTGTACTGCATCAAATTACAAGATATTAATAATATGGAGGAGATTATCGCCAAAGCTTGGGGTAAAATAGTCCCACCAGACATTCTATAAAAAAAAGTTCTAGAAGACTGGGAATATCCCAAGTAACACAGTATGTTGATGAAACGTTTCCGAAATGTTGCCTATGTTGCAAGTTGCTGTACAATATTGAAAAAACATTGCTTCAATGTTTTCACATGGAATGTTGTTGCGACACTTCCACGAATGTCATTGCAACATTAGCTACCAACATGGGAATGTTGACACTCTTGACATCGACAACGTAGCGACAACATTCTGATACAACATGGACTTAGAAGTTTTAGAGAATTGTAAAGTTGTTCTCCTTGCCACGAGATGGAGACGTAAGTCTCGCTTTCTCACAGTACACAAAAGTGCCCTTCTCCCTTTCCTTGGAATAGTCCTGCACAGGAATGTCTAGTACATTGCCATGTGTCTCACATTGTTTCATTATAGGAATCAATGAACACGGACACTTCATCATCTGTTATCCTCATTTTCCAGGCAGATTAATGGGGTCAAGATAAAAAAAAGCTAATATTCCCAAAAAGTACCCTTTCCAAGAACTCGTCGAATTAATCCTACAGGACAATAAAAACGATGGTAGAGGGTCTGCGATCTCAATACTTCATATACTCATTCTGGGTACTAGCTGAGGAAATGGAGGATTGATCTCGTGGACACTCCATAGAACATTGCGGTCGGACCTTTTCCTTTATTATGCAATTTAGCACATCCTGGGGAAGATCACCTCCAAAAATGTACTGTCTCCTGCCTGTACATGATACAGATACCGTATTATGCATGGATAGAGGGTAAACCCAGTACAGGCTTCGTCCTGTTGATGAGAATGTCTGAGTAGAGAGGTAAAGTATATGGTCCGAAAGGATGAAATAAATAATTCAATATTGGTCGAATATCGACAACATTCCATGTGAAAACATTGAAGCAATGTTTTTTTAATTTTTTACAACAACTTGCAACATAGGCAACATTTCGGAAACGTTTCATCAACATACTGTGTTATTTGGGATTGCCTAACAATATGCATATGTCATGAGCTCGTTGCCCCCTGATGACCCTTTCCTGATGGCCCTCCTGATGAATAATACTTTCACCCCTTTTGTCCTTGCCATGGGACATGTACCAGTCCCCTCACCTCCCCTGACCAATATTATCCTAATATTTTTTGGGAAAGTTTAGTGCTAGTCCTGGTGAAACCCTATCTTTTTCTCATATTTCCAGTCCATTAATCGGCATCTATAAACCTCTTCATAATAAAAAGGGACATTGGATCAGTGCATGATTTCCTTTACAGCACACAAAATTTGAACGGCAGGATGAGTTAGTTCGTCTTGGAACATCCAATGGACAGTTTCTTGTTGTCCACTATTTTATGACCAGATTGGAAGGGGTTTCCATCTGGCATGACATCTAGTAGTTCATTCCATAAGAATGAAGTTCCGACAATATAAGCGCGGTCGCCTCGAACTCGCCGCTGCAGACATGCAGCGATTCCCCCGATGTTACTGTCGTTCCCACAGAGGCTTTCATCTTGTACTCAATATGTAATCTGAAAACTGAAGTTCGCAAAAAAATTGTCCAAACTGTTGAACCTTCTGTAAAGAGTATGACCATGCCTTGCTCTTAGTTATGCTCGACAGTAGCTTCTCATTCTGCTGGCGATCCCTTTTGATCTGTCCCTGGGGGACGTTGGCCCATTTCCGCCGCAGAGGAGCTTGTTGTGAAGAGTCAGAGGAGGTTGTGGTAGGAGGTTAAAATTGATGTCTAGCCGGTCCTAAACGTGCTTGAGGGACGCCAAGACTGGTGAATCGTTTGGCCAGTCTATTTTGTTGACTAGATTCTGCAGCGTGAATTGGTTGACTGTCTGCGCTCAATTAAGTTTGGCATTATCATGTTTGAGGCTGGCCTAGTGTCGCATGTTTTGAGAGTAAGGTAGAACAACAGATTGCAGAATTTCACCTCTGTAGCATCGTTTTGTCTGATTTCCATGCGCAATCTGTAGAGGACATCTACCGATGACATTGACACCTCCCTACACAATCAGGTGTGGGTAGGTGTGGCCTTCACCAAATCGATAGAGTTCCTGAACGGCAGCAATTAACAAATAATTGACGACGTAATAACGAAACGACGTAAACAGAAGCGATGCAAAGCGAGGACTTACTGCATATGGGGGGGAGGGGTTACTTCTGTTAATATCCTGTTGTTACCTAGAAAGTTGACTTTTAACTTCTGCTTTCCGCTGATTTCTTTTATTTTTAATTATATATCGGAGTGTTCCTGCTAATGCCCTGAGTTCGCCGCGACGGAATGCGGTGGAATACTTTTTACGTAAAGCCAAAAAAAAACTATCTCCGTTTTACTCTGATCCGGAAAGTTTCCGTTTTTTAAATATTCCTCTTGACTTTTAGCGGAAGCGTAGATGCTGAATACTTGACGGTAAAATGAACAGGGGATTTTTTCCCCTAGGGATCTGGTTGAGGGATTGACCAAAATTCTCTCTAAATTTGTACAGGTTTTATTTCATGATGTTTACAGTGCATTTTCTCAATAGTGATGGAATGTAAAGATGCCACTATCCATCAGCTGGAATGGTGGGCTCATGAATAATGAATCACTCTCAATGATGTGAATCAATTAATTAAAGAGATCCATTATGAAGATATCTGCCACTAGAGAGATCTCGACAGCGATTGGAAACCGAAACTCTCTCTGATCTCATTAGGAACCTCCTACGATGCACTCTTCAAACTTCCCATCTTTCACTGAAATGCTGATTCAGCGCCCTGTCTCTCTCTCTCTGAAATATATACCCCGAATATAATCCTTTCATGTATTCCGGGTGAAAAGAAAAAAAACCGCGCCGCTCTTTTGAGATTCATTAGAGTTCTTGAGATGGAAGATAGCACAATGCATTTTTTTCGCAGCGACTTCTACGTATCCTTGAAACTTCCTAAAATTCTTGTTCGTTTTTCTCCAGCCGTTTTAGTACAGGAGAGAAAACACGAAGGCGACAAGAATTTTATTTTTTGCGCGAGTTAAAGTATCAGCGGAGGATCTGTCGGTAGGCTAGGAGCGCACAAATCTCGGGCCAGAGCTCCTCCATCTCCCATGAAAATGCTGCTCTTTGCGAAGGAATGAATTTTTTAAATACAGAATTTACCAAGTAAGAAATGAAAGAAATGTAGGACTATTGTTGAGAGATTGATTCACAGCTGCGAGGAACCATTTTATCTGAGAGGAAGCGAAGGAGCGGAAGATTAAACCAGAACTGAAGGAAATTATGTTCATTTGGAAGAAGCTTAGTGAGTTCTAATGTCCAGAGGAAAAAATCCTGAGAATAAACGTCATTCCGAGTGGGTGGGACAGGTCTTCCCGTCAGCGTCCAGGTGCGAGTACAAAAATAAAATTCCAGTTACTTTTGTAAAATCACTCTTATGCCAAAACGGCAGGAGATAAATAGCCAAAACTTTTCGAAAGCTCAAAGGATACGTAGGGGTATGTAGGAAAGGGATTTCATAGTTTTAGCTGCTGTTTCAGAGGTGCCACAATATTTCAAAGAGCGGCACATTTTTTGTCTCACCTGGTATATCTGTGTGTTACAGGGAATTTGTTATCGAGGACGATTCAAGGAACATGTAGCAGCGAGGCGAGGATGTTCGATTATGATCATTCCTGGATCTGTGCCCTGTGAGTTCATCTCCTCCTCTAATCAATTTCATTATCCATCGATCATTAGACGAGATGAAATATCCCTGGTTTTAACGGTTGTAGTCGATCTGAGTGAGTGCAATCTTGAGGTGGTTGCCGATACATCGGTACACACCCTAAAGAAAAATTGTATATCAGTCGAAGTGAGATAATAAATAAATGACACTCCACGAGGACTTATTTCATGAAGTGGAGAAAGGTGGAGGCCTCAAAGAAGTCAGGTGTACAGTATGTAAATAGAGTATACGCGCCAAAAGTTAAATACAAATATTGCTCTGGTGGCTTGATTTGAAATACCGAAAAATTTTCCAACTTAATTTAATTCCCAATATACAATGTCCAATGTACAATTTCCCCATGAAAGAATATAAAAATTTTATTTGGAAAACATTTAGATATCGATCATGCATTGACCAATCGGTAAGTATATTGTGACTTATCAGTTGTCTGTTTCTGGCAACTGATAAGTCACAATTAATTGATATTAACCATAATATCGCAACTAAGCGAATATTAGCAGGTATAGTCATTCTCATGATTCAGTCTTGTCTGCTGATGGATGGCTTTACCACATCCAGCAGCTCCTCGAAGCATTGTGGACTCTTCCGCAGAAGACTAATGCAGGACTCTGGGTCCTCACATAGCAAGTCTCAAATTTATTACTCATAACCGCGACTATATCGTGAAAGTCACTAATTTTTCATTAGAGACTTCCTTTTTTTTCTTACTTGAGCAATAATAATTGCTGCTAACAAAAAATCACTTCGTCCAGCTAGGAAACTGAACCTGACATGTGTGAGGAATCAACTTCAGAAACTAGTTTCATCCATTTTCGCAAGACTTGTTTGTCGTGCGTGGCCGCCTTACCATTCCAGTTGCGAGAAAATTACAACAAACGAATGGTTGGGAACATGAAGAGTTAGTATGCCGAGAGCCCCTTTTCCACTGGAAGGATTCCAGAAAATCGGGATCTGATTAGCCTGAGCATAACCTGATATACATGGATTAGGAGAAGGAATCAAAGGACTATACTTTACGAAAGCGGGAGTGTCAAGGTGATTATTACTGAGCGGGAAACGCCACTGAAAGCGAACGGCAGAAATTCGGCTCACTCGAGAGCGGAAACTTCTGCGTTCTGCCGTCACTTCTGCCGGATGGAAGACAATCTAAAGATTAGATTTAAAGATTAGAGATAAAATATTTTGTGGGGGCATATCTACCCAAACAGCATGTTGTAAAAAAATATCAATTTCTTGTGATTGTCATGCAAATGATACCACGTACATATGAAATTTGCATTCCTCCATTTGCCTCACCAAAGTGGATGTGTATTTCATGTGAACTAGACATGACGTCATCTAATGCATGATATCAAGTTTATGCAAAATCAACCCCGCACCATCCATGAAATTTTAATTGACTCTCCTGCAGTTGCAGTGCCAATAGTCCTCACTAGATGCAACCCATGTTCCCTGCACCTTACAAATGCAAATAAGTACCTGCTTTCCTGATATAGTATGAGGTTTTTCTCCCCTCCTTCCAATTTTTATTGTGCAATTTATAAACAAATATGTGGAAAACATGGAATTATGATATTTTTATTATTCTTCTTTCGTATGGGAATAGCGACTATTAAAAATTGATGTTAACCGTTGAAATCCAGTCAAGAGTTTTTAGTAATGCTGTGTGTATCTCCTTGATGCTTCCGGGAAATGAATAAAATGGAACTATGAGACTGGGACTATGAGAAATATAGGATCAATACTAGGACGTTGAAGTGGAAAATCAGGTCTGCGAGACAGGAGGAACGGTTGGCTAGCGATGCTCAGAAGAACCTCAAGGCCTTTTATCGATATGCCAGTGGTATCAACAATCGATCAGGCCTCTAATGAACGGGAGGGGGAGTCGATTGCAAGCAATTCTGGGATACTTAACGAGTTCTTCGCTTCCGTTTTCACTGTGGAATCCGACCAAGCACAGACATTGAAGGAGGTGACTTCGGCGCACAATGCGGATATTTCCATCACCGAAGAGACGAACGTCAGTATGATAGGGAAGTTAAAGATGGGCAAGGCGACTGGCCCCGACGGGATTCCTGCTCGAGTCATCAAGGAATTTGTGAGAGAAATATCGGTTCCTCAAATAATCATATTTGAAAGCAGCTTTTCGCGCTGTGAAGTACATAAGGACTGGAGGCTAGCAAACGTCGTACCGATCTTTGAGAAGGGTGAAAAGCGTAATCCGGGGAAATATAGCCCGGTAAGTCTCACGATTATCCCGGGGAAGACCATGGAGAACATCCTAACCCTTACGGAACTTAAAATACAGGCGTATGTATTGGATTGTAC
Organism: Darwinula stevensoni; assembly: GCA_905338385.1. Classification (NCBI taxonomy): domain Eukaryota; kingdom Metazoa; phylum Arthropoda; class Ostracoda; order Podocopida; family Darwinulidae; genus Darwinula; species Darwinula stevensoni. The sequence continues at coordinate 33,606 of CAJPEV010001224.1, forward strand.
AGTACTGAATTTAGCCATGTCTGGAAACAGTTCAGTCCGTATCATGTTTTGGCCATGCTTGATATATACGTAACTATATATGGTTCATATTCAGACCCTCATATATGGTGCTAGGTTTGCAATGTATATGACACTAATATAGACAATACGGAAAAAATACTGTATTTAGTGAATCACTCTCAATGATGTGAATCAATTAATTAAAGAGATCCATTATGAAGATCTTTGCCATTAGAGAGATCTATCGGAGCTGGTTCTAACTCTTGAAGTGTGCATACAAAATCCGAAATTCATTGCTGAGAACGGTATTGTGCACATGTGCATGCGTTGTTTACGTTTCATGACTGGAAAGATGACATCTTGAGTCCATTTGTTTAGATGCAATTTGCCATCACTATCGAGGCAAAGAGTGGCGATAGCCAGGTTGAAGCATCCAGCCAACATGGGCTCCACCTCCCAAGAAGTTCGGCTCTTCGCTCTCGTCCTCTGTCCCAGCAAAGAAGTGAGTCTGCATCTTCATTCTGTAAACAGTCAGTGGAATCAGAATAAAAACGTAACAGGCGAAACGGACTTGCGGACCATTGAATAAATACATTTAGTGCAACTAACTATATTGAGATGCAATCAATAATGTTGTTTATCATTATACTTTTAGTAGTTTTTGAGTATGAATGTAAGGCAGTCTCTGCCGATTATTCGGATTATTCTTAGGACTTCCTTTCAATAAAAAATACTTCTCATTTCTTACTGTCTCCTTCCTTTTAAATGCGTTGACGGACAACACAATATACTTGAGAATAGTATCGTTGAATTCTTCTTGTTGAACATTTTTCAACGATGTCCATTATAATTTTAAAAAGCGATTACATCTATTGTCTGGTGTACTATATCAGCATACGTTGCAAAAGAATTTGAGCAACCGAATATAACTCAATGATCGCACTCTTTGACTGATTTGCGCCCATTGACAACTTTGATCTACTCATCAAGATCTATCGATTGGCACCTGTTTTGGTTTGTAACGCGGTTTTTGGCACCCTCCTTTCCTCTATTCATCCGCGTAATATGGAGTGCATTTAAAGTTGCCCCTTTTGTTTTCAGTGCTATCAGGCAGCACCTGTGCAGCAATGTTACTTTTGCCCCATGGTATGTTACTTTTATCCCATTTCACGGGGCAAAAGTTACAAGAAACATGGCTTCTTAAAAGGAGGTTTCCTGAGGATCCACTTCAGATTCAAGTTCTGAAAGTCATTGGAATCTCTTTTTCACTGTTTGAAGAGGATAAAAATAAATTATTGTGACATTATTTTGACCAGGATTTTTTCTAATTATTCTGCAGAAAGCAATTATGTGCTTTTCAGGTTACTTTTACCCCACCTTACCCTACCCTGTGGGCGAGAAGAACATAGAAATCTTTAGACCAATGTCCTAGAGCTTTTACGCAAATCTCCCTTACCAAGCATGGGACAGGTGTTCTGTTTCTCCTGGGTATCCCCAAAAGCCAAGAAACCGCGGAGCCATGGGACTGGTTTCCCATCAGATTTAATCCTGGTGCCTGTGGTCGCTGGTAAAATGATTAGTCATATCACGATTTTATTCTCTGTAAATAAAGGCTTTGTCTACCCCATTAGGTGCCCCAATTACAGGGTGGAATTGGGAAAAGAAATCTTCCTTACGGTCAAATAGAGAGGACCACTCTCAGGAATGTAAAAAGATATCGCGATATCGGGTTGTATTGGATGATTAATTCACAAGACAATTTAATTGGTCATTCAATACTTGCAGGGAGAGGGATAACTTATTTTTATGAGATGAGGTGCAAGGCAGCTCTCACTCTATCTCTCCCTCTCTCTCTCTCTCTGAGAATGAAGTTTTCTTCCTTGTCTATCTCCTTCCTTCTCTCTTTCTCAGAAGGGCATTTCTTAAGCAGAATATATTCTTCCTCTGCTTTACCTTGAAAGACGATTATTGGATGAAGGCTCTTCTTGAAATTTCGGAGAAAGACTTGGAATCTCCTCAGATAGTCTATACAAGAGTCTGCACGTAATGCTAGGGATATCTAGAATGGAACCGTGGGAGGAATATCGATTAAGTTTATCATTAATTACGATTGCATGCTATTGATCGCAGAAAGGGACGAAGAACTCGCTGGAGACCGGGAGGACCTTTTCCACACTCTTGGCAGACCTGGAATTCCGACAGAAACTTCTCGAAGCTCATTCAGAAGATGAATTCAAGCAGCTGTTATCGAAACAGGCTCAGATCCTGGCCGACGAGCAGAACAGCGTCGAGAAACGACTCTTGGAGAACCATGTCGATTCCACAGATGCTGATCACGTAAGTACTCTGATAGTTCAGGCATATTTTCCATTCCTCTCAAGCTAGGGGAAAAGAGGGAGGTAATTTGTATTCATTAACGGAAGAGTGTCTCCGAAAGTCTGTCCGCAGTTAAAAGTTAACTTGTTTGTCTTCTTCATCAAGCGCCACCACTGGCATGAATGAGTTTGAAGGACCTTCCTATTCCTTGTAAGACAAGGAAACAAAGTCCATCCTTGCATATCTTTCGTTTTAATATCTAATATATAGAGATCATCGTAACTGGGTGAAAGACTGACGCCAATATTAACCATGTCCTAGAGAGACTAGATATCTGAAAATTGGAGAAAAGTAGCTATTGGGATGCAGAGTTCATTTTAAAAAATCCGACTTTGGAGGTAAATGCCCTTGGGGCGTATTTATTCAGGCGGATATTCTGAAAGAGTTTCTTTTACTTCAGCCAAACGGAAAGACATGGAAGCTGAAATCGGATTTGAAAATGTCTATTGATATGCTGATTTCCATACAAATTGCAAAATTCAGATATGTGCCCTTGGGCTCATATGGACAACTTTTTTGTCCATAAATAACATTGTGTGTTTATGATTCAAGTTATACACATTTGGAAAATTTCTGGCGATTTCCAGTGAATCAACCCCTCAGTCATGGCTCTGGCACGAATAGTTCGTGAGTTACAAGGATATGAAAATCGGAGGTTAGAAGGTAACCTTACATTTTGAGCATCTGACCTATTGACCCGATGATGCTGAAACTTTATATTTCCGAGTTTTCGGAAATAATAACTTTGCATTATAAATTTAATCAAAATCTGAGATGGCAGGGTGTAAATTTGCGATTTTTCATGGAATGACCCAGGTATGAGAATCGAAAAGGAATGTTTAAAACGAATTATAAATTTTTTGGAATGCCGAGTGCCGAAGGCGCGTTCCAGGGAGTTTGTTTGCCCCAAGGGCAAATAAACCGTATATTAATCGTCGAGAAAAAAACACGACCGAGAAGGAGTTGAACGATCCTAATGAAATTTGATACAGGAGCTCATATTAGCTTTCTATGAATTCAATTAGAGTTTCATATGTGATGAATATTAATGGAAAAACTTGTCAAAAAATCTAATTCAGTAGTGGCTATGGAATCATACTCGCCAGAAACGGTTACCTTAAAAGTTTTCTACTGATTAAACATGATAAGAGCACTCCTAAATATGTGCAGAAGTTTTGAGAAAAGTTCCGAAATCTTGAGTTGAGGCAATACGGAGAAAACTTCGTAAATGCGGAATGTACAGGAGGCCTCTTCTCCCTATATTACCGGCATTTCTCCGCATTGTCGTTTCTCACAATCTCGAAACTTTTCTCTAATTTTCTGCACATCTTTAGGAGTACTCTTTCAACGTTTCATCAGGAAAAAAACTCTGTGATTATCATTTCAGGCGATTAGTATGACCCAATAGCCATTATTGACATTCGGATTAACTGGCAAGTATTATCTATTAATATTCATCCCACACACTTGAAAATGTAACCGAAATCATGTTAGGCTAGTACGAGCTCGAGTACCAATTTAATCAAGGTCGCTCAGCTCCTGGGTGGAGCCTTTTTTAAATTTAAAAAGAGTATATTATTGCGGGGATTTGAAGATGAGGGGAAATACAATATGATTGCTTGCAGCCGAAGGAGAGATGGTGCCAGTTCGGGAAGGACATAATGGATGACCTGTGTCGACGGCTGCCCCTTTACATCAGCGATTACACGGATGGCTTGTCCGGCTCGAAGACGATTCAGAAAGTGATATCTTCTACCCTTTTCCTCTATTTCGCCTGCATCCTCCCTGCCATCGCTTTTGGAGTCCTCAATAGCCAAAACACTCATGGCTTAATTAGTGCGTCCAAACCACATCAACTCACTTACTTCCAGTTGCCAGTCGAGTGACGATAACTCTCACGCTTCTGGAGATTGATTCTTGCCGACTTATGATGCTTATGACTTATGATGCTGCAGTTTCTCGTGAACTTCTGGAACCTACAGTTCTCGTACTTAAATCCGAATGCAAGACTTTCTTGAAGACAGAAATTGAAAGTAATTAAATTAAATGAAAGGATTACTAAGACTCCCATAACATTCTAATGTTGCTTCCTGCACATTGCAAATGGATTATTTCAAACATATAATGGGATTTTTCTGAGAGTTTCATTCTCTGATTTCATAAATTCCTTGCACTTCGTGCATGGGTTATGTAAAATAAGGAAGCCTGCATAATACATTTGCAAAACCTGAGAAATATTCTTAATTTTTTCTTACTTGACGGAGTGTCTGTATTCATTGTAACCGCAATGTTCTGATTCTTGGAATGCAAACAAGATCGGTCTTGAACCGAAAGAGAAACATGCATCGCAGATCACTTCAAATAACTGGAATAAAATGAACAATAGATTGTATAGCATGTTTTAAGCGGAAGTCTTTAAGAAAACGTTGAATTCTGTGGTTCTCTTCTCAGATGTGAAGCGCGTGATAATAGGACAAACGATCGGAGGATTGACGTTCGTAATTTTAAGCGGACAGCCTCTCACGATCCTCCTTACGACGGCGCCCCTTTCCATCTACATTAAAAGTGAGTTAATCCCAATTGAACAGGCAGCAAGCCCTTACATCTGCTTTCATGTCTTGTTTGTTTCTTCCTTTCTTTCTCTTCATTCTCTCAGTATTTGTGTTCTATTAAGGCACGCCGAAATGAGAAACAAATTATTCAGGAAAAGTTCATCGTCCTAACTGGATCGGAGGAAAGAATAAGGAAAAGAAGGGCTACCTCTTGGAATAATGGTTGAATAATGGTAATAGGCACGACAGTGCCTATTACCATTATTCAACACTCCCCTTTCATAAAAGTAAACCTCCCATCCATCTAGAGCAGTGTTTTTCAACCTCTTTTATGTTAGAGACCACCTGAAATATTCTAACTTTCGTGGACCACTATGAGAAGCAAAGTTTGGGAAAGGTATTGTGCATGCGTAATACTATCTAAACATAAAAATGTGCTTAATTTTTCTTATTCAACTTGCTCCTGTACGATCTGTAAATGTAATACTTGAGGTTGCCTGCTGCTGACTAATTGGCTATTCCTTGGAGACAGACTCGTCATTGACAGGTTCTATGTAGACTAGATTTCTTGGCGATTCCTTTGTTTTGTTCCTTGTTGTCACTGCAAAAAATACAGACTCGCATAAATATGTTGATGCGAAAGGAAGTAAAAGCCTGATGGCACGATCACTCTGCACTCGAAACTCTTTTCTTAATTCGATCCAAAACGTTAGTAGATCACACACTTCCCTTCTCCCAATGTCAGGGAGACATGCGAAGGTAGCCCTTTTAAAAGGTCCTCTTCTTTTACAGGCAACTTATTTCCTTCGTGCACAGAAATTGGATCCAGAACCCACAGGTTACTAACTCGTGGGTCTTGGCTGCTCGGAAAGACTACTTATAAAATAATACCTCACTATTGCGACCACTTAATTCATGTCCATATTGAGCAGTTCTTCATTTAACATTTCTGCAAGCAGTGGAAGCATGTCCTAACACCTTCGCTTGTTACGCAGCCTTCCCTAAGTCTTTTGATATACCTTGTCTTTTCTCCAAAACGTTGTCTCTGTGGTGCAATTTTTTTCCCTCTAACCTAAGACTAGCTCGTTTGTTGTATTACTGAATGCGTCTCACTTCGCCATAGCATGTCATTGAGCTGTCATTGAAATTCCTATCTCCATCTCGTTCGGCCTTACAATTCGTTTTCTTCTCGTGTCCATCGCTATAGTTTTCGTTTTCTGGATATATTTCCCATATATCAGATGAAATCCGAACTCTTTCAACGCGGAGCTTAGCATCTTTCTGTTTTATCTCCAGTCATATACAACGTCTGCGAGGATTTCCAACTCGATTTCTTCGCAATGTACTGCTGTGTGGGTCTGTGGAACGCATTCTTCCTCATATGCTACTCCCTTTTCGGAGTGAGTCGCCTGATGAGGTGGAGCACGCGATCCACCGAGGAGATCTTTGCACTCTTCATCTCCGTCGCCTTCTGTGTTGACGTCACACGAGACGTCATCAAAGGTATGTCTCAGCAGCTTTCACACTATCTTTTACGATTCTTTAGGAATGCACTCACCCGAGAGAAGCAAGGCATCCCTTCATCCAGAGATTTAAGATCATTAATCCTTTCCGATCCATTTAATTTTCCATGGGCGACTCTGCCATGTCCAAATTTGTTTCGGATGTCATATTGAAATTTCCCACCAGCGCACAGTGGGTAAAAAAGTATAAAAACATAAGTTCACATTTTTTACATTTGTTTTATTTTTATCTCATAGAGAACTGTCATGAGATTTAGGAATGCCACATAATGAGCCTACCTGACCAAGGGATGTTCTTGTCTTTACATTATAAGTTCTCAAGGGGTTTTAGAAGACCGTGAATATTCAATTTCGATTTAAAAAATTATCATTCATGTTGGGTGACAATCATCTATCTTGTGCATAAAAGCATTGATGGAGGAGATGCTCTCTTACATACTTTTAAACATTGGTGTTTTGTTTTCACTGAGGAGTTTATTTTATAGTTAACGTCAATCCTGGCATATTAAGAATATTTTTCATGATGAGCAACGTACAGCATATGAAATGGGACGCAAACATTTTCCTGCAAGTCTAGGCTAATTTTTTTCCTTATCAAGATACATCAATTTTTCGCCGTAACCTTTTCAGCTGCCCCAGGTTTCCCTCTGAGCTAATAAAATAATCAAAACGATAGGAACCTAAAGCCAAGTATGGGTGTCTCAGTTAACACTCAACTTTGAAGTTTTCTTTTCTTCACATTTGCTTGTGTCCTGATTCTCTGCCTCACCTTGCCCACCCGTTGGGAATTAGGCCCGGAAAAGGTTAGGAGAATCGATAATGTTGAGTGTGATTTTTTTCACCCCGTTTTTCTTTCTTCCCAGCAGAACGAAAAGGAACTAACTTAAGTTGCCAGAACCCCAGGTGAGAGACAGGTTGCGACAGAACTTTTTCACTTGTTGGGTAGTGAATGCATGGAATGCTTTGGTGACGATGTAGTGGCTGCCCCGCTACGTGACTAGCTTCAACACCCAGTCTCTGAGTTAATGAGACCAAAACTAGCTACTTGTGTGGGTGTCACAAGAACTAAGTCCTTCCGGAATAAGTTGTACACAAGGGGGAGGGTGTTTTTGAAAAGCCCATCATCTCAAGCCTCCAAAAAACACCTCTTTTCCTGGAGTGAAGTGAATCCTTCGTCACAAGCTCCACCGGAAGAGGGGTATCCCCGAGGGTTGACTGCACTGCTGCGCTAAGCATAACTGGGTTTTTCCGTCCTATTATTAAGTAAGCACTCATAGGAACAACTCGCAAAGGCTGTTCTTTATTCTTTCTTCATCACTTGTTTCATGCGACCTATTTTGCTCCTGCCTCATACAGGTGCTTAGTCACGTCGCCATTTCTTCGTTGGTGTTAGCGGATTCATATCTTCCTGCGTACTCCTCCCCCCATCCCCCTCCTCTTTTGCGCGACAACTTTACTTCCATCGGTTTTTCATCATAATTGCATCCGCACCTGCTACATCTAATGCAAGTAGTACACTTTGTCACCTTGCATCGGCTTGTAAGTTTGTCGCTGGACAAACTCTCACCTCTCCTTTTACAATTTTACAATGTAGTGCATAATCTTGCACAACTGAAAACGAATACGTTGTGAGGTGAATGAGATGAAATGATGACTTGAAGAAGGTACTTGTTTTCGCACTGGTCACTCTTCTGCAAAATGACCTATTTTTGGGACGTAGAAGCAAGCCCATCGCTTTCAAAATATTCGGAAAGGAAGCTTCATAAGGAAGTGAAAAGGAAAGTCGGAATCGAGAAGTTGTAAGGAAACGCGCGGAAGAAAGCGGGGATTGGTAAGGATCACGTAGCAGGAGCAACAGGAAAGACGCAATGTAAGGTCTGGGTTCCATCCTGTGTCGCCCATGAATCCATAAAGAATCTTCTCCGCATAATGAAGTGTCACAATATACTTAATGTCAATTACATTTTTCAATCCTTCTGGTATGGGTTGGCTAACTGGCAAAGCGCTCCTTTCCTTACGTTTATTCAAATTTACTTTCTGCATTTAGCAGCATTATTTTCAAATTGCCACATTGAAACGAGGAAATAGGAGATTGGTTAAAATTCAAATAATTGATTAAATGTTTCACAATTAATCGATCAAAAGACTTAATCGATTAACACCATAGTGAAAAAATCTATAGGCTCCTATGAGATTTCTAAACATAAAATCTTATAGGAATTTTATAGGGTTCTGATAGAATCCCATAATATTTTTTTGTTTCAAAAATCTTATAGGATCCTATAGAACAGTGGTGCTCAACCTTTTCGATCCTGCGGCCCATCTTAACAACTGCAAAGTGATGCACGGCCCACTACAGACTTAAAAGCCATATAATTATTGTTCCTCTTGTTAATTCCTATTTTTAGACTTACGGATACTTGTCACGGCCCACCCACAGCACTTCCGCAGCCCACCGGTTGAGAACCACTGCTATAGGATTTTTCCATAAATTTTGAGAATTGTACCGAGGAAGAATTAGTTTGCCTTTCCTTGCCAACAAAGGGAAAAGGACCAGGCATTCTCCTTGTTGGGGAAAACTTAATTGTTCAGAGAGTACGTCATCCAACACCAAGTATTGAACTAAATAAATTGGTGTTACTAGTGACTAACTTTACATGGCTACGTACTAGTTGATACTGTTATTGAATTGAATGGAACCCACACAGCACAGGGATATCCCAGGGATGTCCCTAACTGGACGACTTGTCCCCATGTCTTTATAGGATATCATGTCATTGGGCCCAGACATTTTGATATCCCTGAGATGTCCCTACTCCTTGTCTCTGGGACATCGCACTTGTCCCAAGGGGATATCTCTGGGATATCTTTGGGATATACCTGTGCTGTGTGGGAAATTTGCGTTGTTGCTGAAAGTGCACGCATGTTTTCAGCCATAAAGTCGATTGGGACAGGGAAGAATGCTGACATTCAGCGCAATTTTCATTTTTAGCAATAGAAAATGGTGTTTCTCTTCGGAATACCTGTAGCAATTATGGATTTTTAGATTTCGCCAACAACTACTATTCCCCGGGATGCATGGCGACCGGACTGGTGTTATTGAATGAGAGTGAGCCGTTGATCGGACCCTATTCGCTGCAGGACTTCTCTCCAGATGCCTTTGATTATTTGAGTGCCAACTCCTCTCCCGCACTCCCAGAGCAGTCCTTCGAGGGGTGTCGACGAGAGAGCTCCATTCTTTTCCTCTTCCTTATGCTTGGGACCCTCTGGTTAGGTGTATTCCTTTACAACTTCAATAAAACGTGAGTCTCGGACCCTCCTTACTTTTCAAAAATTCACCCTCTATTATTCGTTCGATTCCGGTGTCATATTGCTCAGGAATCAATCTGTTTACTCATTACTGACTCTTTCGATGGAACAGGCCGTACCTTCAAGCGAGCAAACGAGAGGCACTCGCTGACTATGCCTTGCCTGTTGCTGTGTTGGTGCTCAGCTTTGTTGGATCTTTCTTATTCAAGGATGTCCATTGTGAGTTTGATCATGGGCGGATCGATTTTCTCGCCTCTTACTGCTCGTACACGAGCGTTCATCGTCATCAATGTTGAAAAACTTCTTCATACAGTGGAACGTTTCAAATACGACGACACGAGAGTGTTCAACATGGCGGCGTTGGAAAAGCTATCAGTGGAAGCCATCTTCGCAGGCATGGGCCTCGGCTTCTCCCTTTCCTTGCTCTTCTTCATGGATCAGAACATCTCATCCGCCATGGTCAATAACCCCTGCAATAAGTGCGTTTGCTCTCTTCCCTTGCCCCACTTGTCCCGTAGCACTGCGATGATGCAGCCATTTTGGTCGTTTTGCAGATTGAAGAAGGGACCGGGGTACCACTTGGACTTGTTCGTCGTGGCCGTGTTGAATGCATTCTTGTCCATATTTGGGCTTCCCTGGGTGCACGGAGCCATCCCCCATTCTCCTCTTCATGTCAGGAGCCTGGCCGACGTCGAGGAGCGTGTCGACCAGGGACACGTCCATGAAATGTACTCTGTCGCTTTCTTGTCTCTGAGGCTTTTATCTCTCCAGTGGGTCCAGTGATTTGAAAGTTACTCTGGCCTCTGTATGTGGATGTGTTAAACAGCGTCGTGACGGTGCGAGAGACGCGACTGACGGGAATGTTCGCTCACGTCCTCATCGGGCTTTCCATTCTCATGCTTCCCCTACCGTTGGCCTACATCCCGACGGCCGTCCTCGACGGGCTTTTCCTTTACATGGCCGTCACTGCTCTCAACGGGAATCAGATGTTCGAGAGGATTACACTTCTCTTCACGGAACAGGTCCGAATGGAACATTTATGCTGTAGTCATTGTATGAAGAATAATCCCAATATTTTTTTAATTAATACCCCACCATCTCTGATTTGTATTAAATTTGGTGCAGGCATATAATGGCCCAAAACCCGGAAATACTATATTTCAGTCACATCGGTCCAGTAGGCCTATTGCTACAAGGTGGTCAAATCTCAAGGTCACCTTCCAACCTCCAATTTTGATATTCCTATAACTCGAAAACTGCATATGCAAGAACTTTGATTACGGGGTAAATTCACTGGCAATTGAGTGAAGAATGCAAAACTTGCGCCACAATATTACTCGAGCAAAAACGCCATGGTATTTATCGACGAAATTTTGACTTTGGAAGTTAGTACGAAACTCCCAACATAAAAATTGCAAGAAATTCAATGAAAAGATCAATCTTTTCATGATCAAGCTCTTGATGCGCACAATTTGCAAAAACTATTTTTTTAATCATGTTAATAAATTTTCGAATCAGCAGAACTCTATCATCAATGAGGCGTTCCAGTTCAAGTGTTTGAAATAGACGTTGTATGTTCGACAGAGATTTAATTGAGAAAATTCATGCATGCATACCTCCATGAGGAATGAAAAAAAGCAAAAGCAAAAAGCAAGGCAAAAAAGCAAAAAGCAAAACAAAACAAAGCAAAACACAAAACAAGCAAAAAGCAAAACAAAAAAATTCCAGCATTTTAGTAGAAACTGTTCCGAAGATTGAACCTTTAAGTAAAAGCCCCCGGGAGGAAAAGTAAACCTGTGGATCAGAAAGCTATATCTGACCCTATTTGAGCTTGACAAGGTTTTTGGACCCAAATGAAGGCTGAGACGAAGCTGAATCCGATTCCACAAACGAACTTTTTTTGTGTAATCAAATCAACACAACCAATACCTGACCCCTTCCGATTTCTATGAAATTTGCAGAGATTGTAGGAGCTGTTGAAAAACCATTCCATGCCAAATTGGAGCTCTCTACCACAAGCACTTCCAGAGATGTAGCAATTTGAAAGTAGCAAAAAGTGACCAATTTTGGGTCAAGATGTCATCCCTTAAGTGCTCATAAGTTTTGTTCTAGCTAACATAGAAAACTGAAACGGGTGTCATTTTCAAGGTCTCTTCATGTTATTTTAAATATGTAACTGAAGGACACTCAATGAAAGTAAATGTCAAAGGTCAAAGGGTCTGACCTTTTACCTTTAATTATAGAAAAAGGTTATATTTTCTTCCTTTGAAAACCACAACGTTGACGATTTTTCCCGGATTAGTGCTCAAAATTTCAACTTAGGACTGCCATGTATGCCAACTCTGACGCTCCGGCTCACATAAGATTCCTTCAATTGGATCCCCATTCAAATATATCCTGTATGTAGGGCAAGTTTTAGGACTGCAATCTGTATTTTTGAAAACTTTCTCAGTTCCATTCCCTACGTACCCCTTCCGAAACAGTGTGCGGGAAACAGGAATACCCACCAAATCTCCAAAATCGCAAAATCTTGCAATACATCGGTATATTTAAAGGTGTTTCTAGCTCTAAAGTATCAATATCTCCACATGCTAGATTTGCCCGTACGTATCAACTACACTGTCCTTCTTTTCCGAACTTGAAAAGTAAAATATCCTTTCCTCTCTCGTTGAGAAGGCTTTGAAGCGTCCGGTTCAAAAATTCCTTCTCTGCGTCGCTTTAGATTATACACTCATCGCCAAAAAAGTCACACCAAGAAGGAGTTGAGCGATCGTCATGAAATTTGAAAATCATACTCGTATTAGGGCATTGAAATTGATGCTAGTTTCAAGGTCGTAGGTTGAATATTCGCAGAGAAAACTTGTCAAATATCCCAATTTAAATGGGGTCGGAAGGGTCGTACTTATCGCCTACAAAGAACATCTAGGAGTTTATTAATGAAATGCGAAATAGGAACTTCCTGCCTTCGTTGAGAATTTTCTTGAAAGCCTTTACAATCTTAGTCCCCGTCTTGCTTTTGACTGGGATCATCCAAACATACTTTGACAAAACGTCGATACATGAGAGAATGTATCCGTATCCGTTATTGTATCGAGAGGTATTTTGAACATCCATGAGATCGATCTGCCGTTGTTCTTCGGTATTGGACACGATGATACGATTTCGCGGAAATGATTTCCTGACTGGTTAGTGAATGGAGTTCGTATCTTGAGAAGATAGCCAAGCACTGACTTCCTTTCTCGTCACTATCAGTCCTTGCTCCTTGACCCTTTTATAAAACGCTTCCAACCCACCATAGCTACCAGGCTTCTCGGGAGCATAGTACGCAGTTACCATATCCACTTGCGAAATGCACTCACTTATTTCATTCGTTATGAATGATGATGTTGTCTTCCCCAGTCGAGAATTTCACTAAAAATGACAGGTTCCAAATACAATAGATGCTTCTTTCAATGACAAAAAACTAATCCATTTGGAACCTACTTACTTTCAGCATACGGATTCCAAATTGCGTCGAGGTGTACCTGGGTGCACATGAGAGTATGTAAAAAGACTGACTTAAATAATGGATATAAGAGCCTCGTGGTATTTACTGAGTCCATTCCTACCGGCTCCATGTCGTTCCTTGCAATGCACGAGAATGACTAAGTTCAATACTTCATCATTCAATTCTTATATACCCGGTAAGTATGTTTGTGTAGGAAAGTGGTTAAATACCCCGCCGCATTTTTTCAAACAGATATAGAAAGAGTCGCTGATTGAATTAACAAAGAACCCTGCATGAATGATCCTTCGTTCACAGACATTAGCATCATTTCAAGCCACGTCATAGGGCGCGGAAAATCTAGGGGTTGCATTCCCCACTAATACCTGCCTGTGAAACGGGAGAACTGCCCATAAATACGCCCCGCAGGGGACTGAGACGGGGGAACATTATTTTTCCTTCGCATCATTGGGGTAAATACATGTACGGAGCGAGCTCAGTAGCAGTGATCGTATAATATCAATAGTTACCACGTTGCGTTGTGACCGCAAAAGCCCAGGTTCTATTCCAGACCACGGCGTTAACTCGAGTTTGTTCTTTTTCATCTTGAGTTTATGCATTTACATAGCTTGGATGAGCTTCATCTGCAAATTACAGGAACGAAAGGGGTATGATACAGTAGGGGATTTCTTTTCCCCTATTACGCACTTCAAATCATCATCATATTAATTAGTTAATTGACTCAGCATACGAAAAAGAAAAATGAATGGAGCGGGGGAGGAGGGGAGGAAACTGCATCTCTTATCGAACCAAAATCTCGCATCTTCAAAAAGCGAAGACATTCAGTGTTCTACTTCAACCCTGAGGAGTTGGAGCTTCAAATTTCCTGGACAGACACGGTTGATGGGTGCGAAGCCTGCCCAAGTTCGTTCCTCGAGGTACTTTCTGAGAGGAAAACGAGGAGGTTGAATTTAGTAACGGGAAGGGGTTAAAGAAAGGGAAAAAGCACTACCAAAGCCTATTCATGCCAAATGGATTAAAAAGCTATATTGACATGTGTCGCCTCTAGCAACCACTTTGAAAACTGAATTCCCCCAAAAATCTTATGTCCCTTAAGCTGCTTTTTTCTGATTAACTTTGAAATCGTCTCATCTGAATCAATACGTTGAGTTTATCCGGATTAATTCCAGATTTTCCTCCTTTTTTTGCATGTGTGCAGGCGGCGTATCCTCCGAATCATTACATCCGAAGAGTGCCACAGAGGAAGATTCATCAGTTCACGGCGTGTCAGGTGCTTCAACTATTGTTTATGTGCGTCGTTGGCTTCTATCCATGGCCATATGTCAAAATGGTCTTCCCCATCCTCCTCCTCGTTCTCATGCCCTTGAGGTACTCTATGCGGTCCATTGAATTTTATGAGTCGTTTACCTCCTGTATCGTATCCAATGAAAACCTCACGCATCTCTCCTCTCAGGCATAAGGTGATCCCGAAACTGATCGAGAAGAAATTCCTAGATGCACTGGATGCGCAGCATCAGTAATGAGTGTGAATGATGCTGAATCTCTTCCGACGACTACTACAGTGATCTCTTTTCCTTCAAGTATTTGGAGAGAGGCAAGGATTCTGTGAATACTTCTGTTGCTGCTTTTACTGATATATGGATGGCCCCGCGATGCGATACTTCCGTGGACGAAACGCCAGGGAAAGCACGACGCCAAAAGGCAATATAACTCGAAAAAATTTAAGGCAGGACATTTCATGAACTAAGGTGCTGTCCGCTGATGAGCCAAGCTTCTTTTTCTTCATCTTCTGTCCTCCGAACTTCAAGCATTTTTTCTACCAGAGTCCTGCTTTGCGTGACATGTGAGGAAAGTATACCCTAATTCAAACAGAAGCAGTTTAACAGTGTCATGGGTTCAGTTTGAGCCAATGGTCAGAGTAATGAATTGCTGTTCTCTTCCTCATCTCACATTCTATGCCAATTTCATATTTTCGCAAGGGCTTATATTCCTTTGCAGCGGCAGGGTAGAGGGACAATCCTAATCTTGAAGGGAAATAGCAACTGACATCTTCCTTTTCTCCCTCGCATAGTCTCATCCTAGGTCTAGTCTGAGAACAAGGGATTATCCTTTCTTAGCTATCGACATTGCTACGATAGAAGGATTTTGTAATAAAATGGAAATGTTGAGTCTCCCCGGCCGAGTTTTATTTCCATTGAATCTTTTTTGTGTGAATGGCGAATGCTTTCATTTCTAGGGGATCCTTTCATGACTGCGCCCAGGAAGTGTAAAGAACTTTTTAAGATGTGCGGGAAACTGGCACGATCCCATTCAAATGGCATCTCCTCTCGTACTCAGTCCCATGACTGAATGCCTCGCAGCTTCTTCTGAATGAATTTTTTTATTATAAGCTTCTGCATAAAGCCCTCTTGCCATTGAAGATTTCCATTCCGAGAGTTGCTACGAGCGACGTTTTAAGTTCACGAAAAAAAAGTATCTCACTTAAAATGAAAACAAGGGGTGATTTGGTTCAATTTAAAACTGCTTGAAATTTCTGTCAGTGATACCTTTAGAAATTGACTCGATAGGAACCTCGAGGACCCCCCGTCATTCAGAAAAGTGAAATACAGTTTATTGGGTTCCCAAAGGAATCATCGGTGTTGCGGTGGCGAAAGATGAAAGGATCATCTCGAGGCCTTCTCGTTCCAATCATTTCTGTGTACGTTGTGGACCTTGAATTGCCCTGGATCGGTTTTATATTTGAATCTTTTCCATGAGAAAGCAAATGTTTTGGGAAGAAACGAGTCAGAGGATGATGTGAGGGCACCGCAGCAGCATTGAACGTGCTGCCTTCCAGCTGGAACTTTCCATGCCCGGGGGGAGCGCATGCGTCACACCCTAAGAAGTGAAGCTTCCGGAGAGGAACGAGGCTGGCACCATGTGCTCTGTCTACCTGAGTCCGTGTCATGCTCACCTATAGGGAATGGAGCTCATGGGAGAGGAGCAGGACCATGCGATACGAAAGGGGAAAACGACCTCTCCTAGTTGTACAAAATGGTGTAGCCGTGTTATCAATCAATCCATGGAAGCATACTTTCATCGGTGAGTTTTTCCCCATTCCACTGAACCACAAAATTCCATCTGTTTCACACCCGACTTTTTTTTTCGGGTGTGATTTTCGGGGTTTTTGCCCTGAGGCTTATTTTGGGGCTATTGAGCAGGCCCTGTTGTGGCATTCCACATCGTTTTCCTCTGCATTCTTTTCGGGAAGAGAAGAATCAGGCGGAAGGTGCATACACTTTTCGTTACACAACATCCTTCCTCCAAACAGATGTTATGTAACGAAGGAAAGAAGGAAACGCCAGAATGACTCAGAGTGTTCTATGAGGTTGCTTGGCTAGGGTTTCTTATTCGAAAATAGAATCTAAGCCAAACATCGCGGAATAATGATGTACTCAATACGTGGCGGAGTTGATAGAGTTTTAAATTTGGCTTTTTCTGCAGATCTGAACATTCAACGTTACCGCATTTCCTATTGAATCGTTTTCCTTAAATGACGAGTGGGGTTACCAAGTACCGCCAGCACGTGTCAGCACCCACCATGAGATGCAGTTTTTTTATTATTTAAATCTTTCCGTATTGAATTTGAGCGATTAATTATTTCGAGGATTTGCGAAGGGCAATCTTTTCTCCCGAAAAGCCTCCAACTCGGGGTGAATTATATTATTTTGTGTTGGGTTTCGATATATTTTTGCTGCTAAAATGCTCTAATCATCTAATGGGATGCCCTGTATTTTGGAAGACAATTTCTTACCATGCACTTTTATGCATTAATGAATAACAATTTTGCTAGACGAAGATGTTAACTTTAAAAAATGATCTAAACTGAAACTAGAATAAAATTTTGCCTTTCAAACCATTCAGGCATGGGTACGTGGTGTCGAAATGGCCTTTTCTGGTCATTTTCCTCTGCCTGGTGATGACGTTTGTGGGTGGAATCGGTCTGAGGAATTGGAAAACGGAGACAAGACCGGAAAAACTCTGGATTCCAGACACTTCTCAATTCATCCGGAGTACGGACTGGATCGGCAAGAATTTCCCTCCGCAGTTCCGATTCCAAAAGGGGATATTCCTGGGATCTTCAAACGTCCTCACCTCCGATGCCCTGCTTCAGGTTCCATATTTACGGCTATATACACGCGTCAAAAATTATTGGGGATATTTTGGTTTGGATTATTTGGGTTTGACAAGTACAATTAACGTGAGTCGCATGCATGTACCAAAACAGCATGTTTATGTTAATTTTACGTAAAATGAATGTAAATTTTTTCTTCATTTTATATCATTTTTACGTAAACCATTGTCAAGGTAATGTGAACATGTTTGCAGAAATGTCACCTCTGTGATACGTGAACGGTGATATAGAATTAACCTTAATTTTGCGTAAAATTGACATTCCGTTTGCATTCCAAATAGCATGTTGACATTCATTTTACGTGAGAATTATGTTAATTTCCTCCTCGCATTCATGTGTATTTAACGAGCCAATTGAACATTTAAAGAGAATTGATACACTGGATCTCCCATTCCTTTCCATACTCCAGACCTCTAGGGTGGTTGAATGAGTACACGAATACTCATCCTCACCAGCACTCAAGAGTACCAAAACGACCTACTAATTCCTCCTCCTGTACCGGAACCTCGGGAGGAGAAGTAGGTGTTCATAGGAGCTTTCTTCCAATTAGGAGAGGGAAGGTGTTACATTTACGGGGCTGGTTTTTTTATTATTATTTATTTTTATGTTCATTTTATTTTATTTTTATTTTTATTTTAAAGAATAGGAGCTAATGGAGGGACTGGCCCCTCTGCCTGATGGTGGGTACATCAGAGGTCCTGCCAGTCCCGGTGAAATTCTCCTGCGCGCGGGCTGGCAGGTGCAAAATTCCTTCGAAGCTGATTTAGACAATGTGAATGGTCCCCATTGTCCCAGTCGGAGACCGAGGTTTCTCCCGTCTTTTTTACAGATTACTCAATAGTTAGGACAGTTGCAATAGCAGCCTAGAAAAAGATGAGACCTATTCGTTTAACTTTTAAAGAATGAAAACACGTTGGGGCTATTCTATACCAACTTTTAAAGATGATTGAATCCTATCCATTTAGAAATAGCATTTATATAAGTTTTAGGTACCTCTCAGGTGCTCCGTGAGCTACTTGGGATTGACAGGTGCCAGCTGTTAAGAAAAATATTATCAGGCTCCCTGCTTGTCCCGACAAATAGAGAGGATAGCTGCTTAATAAGGCAGACTAGCCAAAGAGAGAGATCCTACAATAGACTCTGAGCTGCCTTAATTGGTGGGGGATGGAAGAGATTAGGACAGTTGTGGCTGCATAGATGTAAGAAGGGGTGGATAAGATCAAAGTCCCCTTTATGGGGTATCTAGAGGGCTCGATGAGTTGAAGAGTAAGGGATTGGAAATTACCTAAAAGGCGGCCAGGGGAACAAAGAAATGGTCAAAGAATAGGTTGGGGGGAGCATGGCAGAGTAGTTGAGTCATTCGGGAGATCATCGAGTGTTTTAGCGATATAATCTTCCCAACTGGAGATTCGACGGCGTATGCTGAAGATGGGATATTCAGCTCTGAACGCTCGTCGTCGTCCTTTGTGCTGTCAGGTATTCGTGTACGTCTTCAGGGCAAGTGTCCTTCTCATAGAAGGAGAGAGCTAGATCTGAGGCGTACACGTCAAGAGATGTAAGGCCACTGACCCTTTAGATGTAATCAGAGGGGTAGTGACGTGGGATTCTGTACGCGAACTTAATCGCAGCTCGTTCGATGCGTGCAGGTGTATCATGGAATCGGGGACATTGGCCCAGGCCGCAAATCCGTACGTTAAAACAGGACGGATGTTAGCCTTATACAGGCGCATGATGACGTTGGGCTCACAACCGTTGACACGCGAGAGCTACTTCAGGCAATTCAATTTACGAACTGCCTTTTGACGTAGCATCTGCACGTGGGGGGACCAACGGAGGTGTTTGTGAAAAGTGATACCTTGAAATTTGCAGGTGGAAGCAGCGGGGATGAGGTCCCTATTCATCCAAAGCCTAGGTTGGAGGTGTCTCGAGATAGGCTTCTAGGCACGTAAAGGTATGAGGATTTGGAAGGATTCATCCTTATATCCTTACTCCAATCCTTACAGTAGGATGAAAGAGCATCGAGGACAACTTGGGCGTCCTTTTCTAGCTTGACTTCATTTATTCTCGTGAGCCATATGGCTGTTTCATCTGCATATTGGCTGACATGTGCATATGATGGTATGTGTCGAGGTAAGTCGTTGACAAACGCAAGAAAAAGCAGCGGTGGCAAGACTGATCCTTTTGGTACTCCAGCTGTAGTGGTATAAGAATTAGACAGCTGGTTGTTGACTGGAACCTGGAATGTGCGACCTGTAAGATAGGATTGTATCCACCTGAGGACTGGAACCGGTAGGAAGAGTTGATGATGGAGCTTGTAGAGCAGGCCCTGATGCCAAACCTTGTCGAACGCCTTGGTGACGTCGAAAAAGAGGGCTAGGAAATGCATTCCTTTGTGCGTGGTGTTGTAGCGCTCTATGTGTCAGCCGTGTTAGGTAGTGTTACGGTTGACCTTCCTCGGCGAAAGCCAGCTTGAGCTGGTGCGAGGCTGGAATTCTACTCTTCCCTAATCTCGTACACTGCTGCAATAAAAAGCTTAACTTCATCATTTAATGATTTCCTGAGTCATATATTATGAAAAAATATAATAATTTCATGTTTTCCATGTATATATTCATGGATTGCATAATAAAGAGTAGAAGGACGGTTAGAAAACCTGATACTATACCAGGAAAGCCAGTACTTAATAGTCTTTGTAGGATGCAAGGAACAATCTAGTGAGGAATCTTTGTACTGCAACTGCAGGATGGTCAGCCAAAGTTTCATTTGGATGGTTTGGCGTTAATTTTGCATAAACTTGATATCATGTACTTCACGTCAGATGGAATGACGTCTAGTTTATGTAAAATAAGCGTACACTTTGGTGACGTAAGTAGAGGAACGTAAATTTTACGTAAACATGGTCATTTTCACGGCAATCGCAAGAAACTTACATTGTTTGCAAAAAATTGATATCTTGTTTACGTAAACATGCTGCTTGGGTAGTTTGTGGGGCCATCGGAAAGTAGCCAGTACAACTGTTGAGAATGTAACTGGAGGCGACACTCCGAGAGGTAGAGGGGAGGGGGTTCCAAATATCACAGACATCTGGTGGTTTGTCACCAACAACTCTTCCGTGAGGCGTGTGCTTCGTAGCAGCGGAATAGGGAATCGGCTCATTCGGGGATTCGACCCAAAAGGAGCCCCTCAACGTAACACGCGTGTCTCATTGAGTTCGCTGCTTGGCCAAGGAGGAGTTATTGATGTTGAGGATTGACAGCGATATCTACAGTATATTGCTACCCAGTCAATGAATGGGATTCGAACGGAGTGGTCTCCTCTTGTTGCACTCTGCTCCAGCGGTTCTCAAACTTCTTACGCTGCACCTCCCTAGTGAACCTGGTTCGGTGTCCCCCCCCCCCCCCCCTAACGAACCTGATTCGGCGTCGCGCCCCCTTTCTGTCTGAGAGGAGTACCTATAAATTAAACTTACCCCATGGATGCTTTTTTCATGCGATGATTGAAAAAATAAGAAAAGGATTGCAACTTTTCAGGAACCGTGTCATTGCTAGGAAACAGATTATCTTTCGCATAATTTAATGGGAACGACGCTCACATGCTTATGGACCCACAAATAGTCGAATCTGGATTGGACATTTAAAGGTTTGGAGTAACTTACTAGCCTGTCTACATAAATATGTAATTAATTAATGCGCACCTGAATTATGTGTTCAGAGGCGATTTGTAAGCAGTTTCGTTTCCTTGCTTTCTAAGGCTGTCATCCCCCACGATCCTCTTTCTCACTTCCGCGTACTTTCTTGGGTCCTTCTCATCAGTGCATAATTACGAGGGGCTGTCAAAGAGTCTTTGATTTCTCTCTCACACTTATGCGCGATGGAACGCAGGTTTCATTAATGCAGTTTCTCAACTAGGTCCCCCTCAATGTTCATGCAGCTTTCGAACGATGTGGGAACCTCAAGAGGCCAACTGCGATCCACCGTTTCGGTGTGTTCTGCATCCACGCCGGACAACTTTCTGTAACTGCACTACTTCACGATGCAGATCCAGATGCTTTTTTTAAAGATTCGTTTCCGCCGATGAGACTTGGTTTCATCACTATGAACCAGAGACGAAGGCACCATCGAAGCAATGGAAGAATTCAAGCAGCTCACCTCCCACGAAATTCAAGACAGCTGGGAAGCGAATGCCAACTGCGTTTTGAGACTATCACGGAATCATTATCATCGATTGGTCTCCGAAATGTCAGACGATCAACAGGGACGCAATTATGGCCACCTTGGCAGGATTGTTGGCGCGCCTTGGCAGGGTTATTCAGAAGAAACGCCATGGCAAATGAGCTACAAAGGTGCTGCTCCAGCATGATGACGCTCGCCCACACACAAGCAGACGGACCACGGAGGCTTTTCCAGGCTCTGGTTCCAGACAGTCCAACGTCCCCCATACTACGCTGATTTCGTCCACAGCAATTGCTGGTTATTTGGTGCCATTAATGAGTCTTTGTGGGGACAGCACTCTGCCGCCATGGAGGCTCCATAGAAAGACTTCGAGTCACGAATTGAAACACGTGAGGATGACGAGGACGAAGGAGAAGACGGAAGCCCTCCACCGCTTATATCATCTTACCGACAGCTCACCGCTCGCTCCGAATGAAGTTGGAGGTCTCCTCTTCGTGTTTATTTCATCCTCATTTTTTCTTAACTTTTTTTCTCGCCGGCACGTTGTCAACGATCGTTTTCCGACAGTGTTCGTGGGAGCGTTTTCGAGGGAGTACGGCACGTGGAAGACAAACGGGAGCATACGGTGGGAATAGTATCGGAACTTGGGTCTGGCCTTGATCTGCGTCCTTGTCCTCATCGCCGATATACTTGCTTCTTTTTACGTCCTCGTCTGCGTTCTCTTCACCCTAGTATGAAATTCTATCACTTTCTCCCTCTTTAACCTGTGATATACAGATGGGGATATTAGGGCGCAGATTCGTCGTAGGAGGAGATGTTAACCGCATCGCGACAGTCTCTGTTACATTTCCCCCATTACTGTGGCGCATTTGAATATTATGGTATACATTACTTCAAAACTCAAACTAAAAAATGGCATCTTCAAAATTCAGAGCCGTCTATTCGCACCAGAGCGTCCAACCCTCGAAAGTCAGACCCTCAGGCAAAACTGAAGAACGTTCATCAATTTCTAAGAGCGTTTAGAGAATCCAAAAATCTAACCTTGAACCTTACATAAATATTGTGGCGAGGACATTGCCAATCCCAAGAATTGCATATCCTGCACGAAATCGTGGAGGCAATAAAGAATAGAAGCGGAACAGGGAAGTACGCTTTCGAAAGTGACGTCAGTTTTGTTTATCGACAGGATGTGTTCCACCCAAATATATATTGCAACATTTTACATGGACTGGGGATGAAAATTATGGACAGGTTGTGTTTATGAAATACTCTACAAAATGTAAATTATTATTTGTATGCAAAATCTACCTGTTGGTGTTGCAAATCATGTCGATAAATAAAATTTACTCCTTCTTGACACACATTTGGGGTTCACACGTTTTCAAGTGAAGTTGCCAGCTCCAACTGGATCGCTCTTCTTTCTTTTACCTATTAGTCCGGTTCCTCTCTAAAATATAAAATCCTGTTTTTCAGTTTAACTTGTACCTTAACAATGAAATTGATAGTAATAATAAGAAGTAGCTTTGGCTGGTTTCATGGAATCTTCCAAGTCGTTTTCCAAAACGGACGTTAGCATTTGGAGGAAAAAAAAAATTTGTGACGGCCATGCTGAATAATTCAAATCTTGAAAGCCCACATGACCCCTGAAGCAATCTGTTCGCATCGTTGCATTAAAATTGTCCTCATTCGTGTAAGCGTTCTTCATGTGAATGTTCTGAACGGATAGGTGGACCTGTTGGGGCTGATGTACTGGTGGGGGCTAACGATAGACACGGTGTCGTGCGTGATCGTGGTGCTTGCCATCGGCCTCAGCGTGGACTACTCCACCCACGTCGCCCACACCTTCATGGTGTGTCGAGGAACGAAGGGTCACCGAGCCCGAGAGGCCTTGTTCAGGATCGGCACGCCCGTCTTCCACGGAGGGTTCAGCACCTTCCTTGCCTTCCTCCTCCTTGCCCCCTCGCAGTCTCATGTCTTCAAGACTTTCTTCAGGGTTTGTGTCCTGCGATCTGCTCTGGCTTCCTCTAATTCAGCTGTACAGTACAAGTACTAGGTTTCCGATTCTATGCATTCATTTGCAATGGAGTTCAGTATCTCTACAATGCTCATTATTAGCAATTCAGGTCGGTGTGGAAAATGTCACCAGAAAGTCTTCAGGGAACACTACTTTTTTTCATTACCTGAGGAGAAAAGTAATTCATGAATCCTTTGGACCGTTGATATAGATCTTCTTCGGAGTGGTACTGTTCGGTCTGTACCAAGGCCTCGTGTTCCTTCCGGTCCTTCTGCCTATGAGGATGACTGCGAAGCCTTTCAGAGAACGCCTCAGATAAACGGAGGATTCGTTCCCGACCTCATCCTCATACAAGTATGTTGAAAATCCAATCTCTACATTTTCCATTGATGTCACGTTCAAGTCACCCGATGGACTCACAAGACAACGTAAGAGTTCAAAGTAAACCTTAACTCGCCCTATTGTCTCGGCGTCTTTGGTTTTAAGATAAAGACTTTTGTTAGTGCGAGTGCGTTTCTTCAGGCAACAAGGGTGGAAACGTTCTTCACGAGTTCTTAATGTGGAAGGCCGATGTGGTTCGTTTTGATCGCAGCGCCACGAGTAGAGACTTGAGAGACGAGTCACGATTGACCTAGACCCGATGCGATCGATCGAGACAAAATGAACGAGACCGTGCTCCTTCCCTAATTCCTCCGTGATTGCTCCTGGGACACGGGAGGACGAACGCGTCCATTTAGCGATCTGCATCTTTACGTGAAGAACGTTCTTGACGCATTGCATTCTTGTGAATCAGGGAAGGCAAGTAGAGGAGGGAGGTGCGGTATTCAAGATCCCCGAGGCGAAATTGAAGAGATCTCAGTCGTCGGCTGAGCCATCCCGCAAGTCTTCGAGGGCCTCGACGACGGTCCGCAAGCCTTCGCTCCGAGACCGAAAGACTCCCTGCACGTTACCAACCATTCCTCCGCCGGACTACACGCCAGTGTTGCCGAAACAGCCTTTCACCCTTACACCGAGGTATGGGAGACAAGGGGAACAGTAGGACGATTTATTAAAATTTCAAATGCGTTTAGAGTTCCATTGTATCACTCTCCCCAGGTACAGTAGCAAAAGCGATCGAGTGACCTGAGCAACACATACATGAAAATAACGTCCATGCGACGTCATTTAGCTCAAGCCACGTTGCATGGACGTCATGTGGAGCTTGGGATGTGGAACAACCCCTGACTTTTATTTTAAAAAAATAAAAGGACATTTCTGTCAGTTACTGCTTCTCATCATATCTTACTGCTTACATTCAGCATGAAATGAAATATATTCTACCTTCTGGTTACTTTAATTAGAAACCATGAGCAGAAGCTTTCAATTCAAAGCTTGCTATTTTCGAACATTTCATGTTATTTTACAGTGAGCTGTACATTTTATTTATTTTTAATCAGCTGTTGGTTACGGTGGAACAGTCGAGGTATGTTCCATTCTATCTCATGACTAACTGCTCTACTGTACTCATTCCTCATCTTTCCTTCCAGACATCGCTTACTTAGTGCAATGTCAATGGAACGTCTGTCGGATTCTTCTATGCTATCTCCCGCTCTCAGACATGTCATGCGTCCAAAATGAGTTTTTTTTCTGAGACAGAAGTTGCTCAATGTGATCGAAATATGATCTATGTGATGATTTTCCGTTGAAAAATGAAATGAGATAATAAATTTCCGAATAACGCCTACTTCCTCACTCTCTAGTTTTTTTTTAGTGATGACTGAAAAACCTTTAACCTTTCACTGGCGTCGACGCAATATTACATAGACATTCTTGAAACGTTGGAATATCCGTGCCAAGGAAAGGGGGCTATACTACTTATGTTGACCGTTGTTATTTTATTTCTTGAATGCTTTGCTTGCATGAGACTGTTTTTTTTTTTACCTTTACCCATTCTTCAATTCATGATTTGAAGAATGGGTAAACGTAAAACGGAAACTTTTTCATTATTGAACTTGAAGTATTCTTCTATTTTATTAAGACTGACTATCTGCAGACCTCGGAATGATCTTTCCTTCTTGCACTCTGGTGTGACCGAGAATTGGAGTCCGTATATTGTGTGAAGTAGAGCACAAAAGGGGGGAGAGGAAAAAATGCAACAGGAAAAGAAATACCATTTGGGAAGGGATTTCCTTTCGACTTCCGGCTTATTTCATGGAGGCGAATGCGGCTCGGTCTACCCAAGTAGCACATGACATTGAATAAACATCCGGAAGTTGAATCGATATCCAATGTTTATTCGATATCATACAGACTGATCACAAAAATTGAAAAAGGAAAATCCTTTCGGTGAAGGCCGTCACGTCTGGTTTGGCATAATCGTCTGCCTCCATCATCATGCTGGATGATATCGTAACATTTATATATATAATGTCGGCCGTACCTCATCAATACACGGGAAGTGAAGCAGTTGTTGGGATCAGTGCAACCATAAACGTTTAAGAATGCTATCATATAAAGAAGTAATCATTGAAGTAAAGTTGCATTTGAAGGTAATCAAATTTATATAAATATTTAAAAATTGAAAGAGGCAGCTCTCTAAATGGATGCCTACGTACTTCATGTAAATGCATCGGTACAACGGCCACGCCACAACCCAAACGGCCACGCGTATCACATTTAACGCATTTAGTCAATTATCATTGACAATCGGAATACCCTGCAGGCGACTCCAAGGCTGGAAACCTCGTAGGAGACGAAGGAAGGGAGGGAAAAGGTGAAATGCTCGGGGCTGCATGGCAGGCCTGTCTTTTTTTTCTTCAAGTTTCATTCCGAATCATTCGTTATGACGAAAGTGGGGACAACGTGTCTGCGGGTTGCGCTTACACTGCTTCACTTTCATCTCGGCAAAACATCCCCATTATGAACAAGTGAGTCGTAGTTCTTGTTTGCCATTGAAAGTACTCGAGAAGGGTATGGGGTCGGTTCGTTTTTCTCCACTATACATGTATGTAGCTTCTGATTTGCGAATGATTTCAGTTCATTTTCGAAGACGTGCTACGGCTATTTTCTCTACCCTCAAAATAAGCTGGCCTGCACTTGGAAAGGGGAATGGGATTGTGCCCTTGGTTTCCGAGATCCCAGCTCCTATTTCTCTTGCCTTCGGCTGCGGCGTGGTGTGTAGTCGGTGACCTTCACCGGGAGCACAGACACAAACGTAGTTAGGTTCAAAGATGTTCCCTGCCCCAACCTGTTCCTTGGAGCTCAAATCTTTAAAGTCAGGAGTTTTCGGTTCTACCAAGCCAATATCTCGAAGGCCAATATCGCGATTAGTTATCTCACTCATCCACCCAAATGACGAAGGTCGAAATTGTAAGACAGCAGAACCCTCTGCTCTGGAAGACTCTACGATGGGTATGATTGAGTCTGCTGTAGGCGGGTATAATAGTGACATAAAATGTTCTCTTCACACTGAAGTATTTCAGCCTCGGGAGCCCCGTTTTGGTCTTGGATGACCAGGAGCCTACGTTGGGTGCCTTGCCAGAACACCTAGATTACAGAGCGATCGTCGAATTCCATTTTCTGGTCGGTCTTTTAAATTCATCTATTATTTTTATTCCTTCAGGTCTTTCTGTAATGTAATGAAAGTAATGTAAGGCAGTCTTTTAAATTCGATTCCTTTTTTCAATGGGTGTGCTTTTCCGTCGGCGATTCCCTACGATACAAATGAATCGTGCGTCCCTGTGGGCTGTAACTTGAATGCTCGATGAATGTAGCGTCCGTTCTTTCGAAATGAATACTTGAAGAGAAGAGGTGGATTCCCCGGGCAGAGCAAAATTTTCGAAGACATTTCTGTCGGGTCTTTGAAAATGAGATGTGTACCGTTATTTTTACCATCCAATCCAGATTTGATCATATGAGGACCCAGAAGCTCGTGAGCGTCATTCTCGTTAAGTTACGCGAATGCTAATCCGTTTCCAGGCTGTGACCCAGTCCCTGAAACGTTGCAATCCCTTGCCTATTTTTTCAATCGTCGCATGAAAAAAAGCGTCTGTGGGTGTAACTTTAATTTCTAGGTACTCCCAGAGAGAAAGGGGGCGCGGCGGCGAACCAAAGTCGCTTGGGGGGGGGGGGCGCAGCGTAAAAATATTGAGAACCGCTATACTGTAGACGGCCTATGGACGATGTGAACCTTTAGTCTCTTTCGCGCTTATCTCATTTAAGGTTACGGTTCACAGGCACACGGCTTTTTAAACCCTTCTTACCCTTCTTAAACTCGTTCTTGCAGCATGGTATTATAAATTCATACGCTTGTTCATAGATGAAAGTAAAGTACTTCGTAGTAAAATGTTCATGTAGGGCATGCCAAGCAGCTCCTCTCCAAAGCGACGCGAGATTGCCTCGAAAACGAATTTTGCAAATTTCATGCCGAATTTCAAGCCCACTTGCCTTCACGTATGGAGATGATCTTTGAAGGGGAAGGAACTGAGAGACTTTACTGTGTTTTGTTTGTCTTAGATTTTTTAATAATCCCTTCATGAAACGAAATGAACCTTTAAAAAAATTTTGAGCGAAAGTAATTAATTCACTCAATTCCCAGAAAACGCATTTAATCCAAAAAACTTTCCAAGCAAAACACGGCCCAGTCCTTCCAGATTAATTTGCAATGAAGAAACTTGAAATACAATAGCTGGTATAGTCGTGAAACACTACCTCGTGAAGCAACTTATTCTGCCATAAACTTAGCACGGGGCGAAGTTTTCCTGTCTCTTGCCTAATGTGACAGAACAGTTTTTTTGAGTGGGCGCTTAGAGGCATCAAAATCAGGCACGCACTTCACTTCCTTGTCTCGCACGGGCAGGGAGGTGAAATATTGGTAAGAAGAGGGAAAGGAAAAGCGAGAGTCGTAATCCCACTCCGCTGATAATCAGCGGAGGAACGCTGATTATCGAGCAGCGACGTGCGGAGAGTTTTTGCCAAGTGGGGCGGCCTCAGTCCAATAATCGCTCACACTCGCTTGCACAGTGGCGTAACCAAGGACTCACGTTAGGGGTCTAAGGGGGGGTTTCCACGTTCCTATTCCCCTAAAGAAGGAGGAACGAGTGCTGAGCTCTGGGTTGAAACAAAAGAGTGGGGGGGGGGGAAGGAATTAAGCGGTGGGCCGACGGGTGCATCTGTCGGCACGCCACTGCCGCTAACGACAGAATTTATCAAATTATCCTTGTTTTCGCAAAAAAAATTTTTTTTTTAAGATTTCCTCTTCAACGAAACTCGATTGCCGACCCTCAGCCCGTTTACGCCCATATGCTTCAGAACTCATTTCTGCGTTTTCGTTCTCACCCGACCGGAAAATGTGAACGTTGTGGCCCCTAGAAATGCTAAGACTTTCCTGATAGGGAAATCTCTGATATCTGGGTCGTACAGTGAGTCTCATTTCAATATTATTGGACGGAACCCCCTGAAACTTAGCGCACTGGGAAATTGGAGGGGAGGGGGGATGATGGTGATTATAATGGGATACACCAAATATTATTGATCCGAAATATGACCGTACATCGTGTTTCGATTGCACCATAAATTGACGTGATGAATGCTGGCTTATCCAGACGAGGTCCACGTCCGCCTTGTTGCCATAGTATGTACAGTACATTAAATTCAAACGGCATTGCATAAAAGCCCATAGAGAGAACTTCTGCAAGCGGAGAAACAGCAACTACGTACGTCGTTCTGGTTTATACATTTTCTCATCGAAGAAAAGAAGCTTGGAAAAAAGTTTTTTTTTCAATGACCTTTATTTAGAAGATATGCCCTTTACAAATAATGATATGAGGTAAGAAGAGGTGAGATGTACAGATGGATGAATAGAAAGGATGGTCTGTTGCAATGGTAGTTCAATCTTGCTGTTGAGAAGGTTCGCGGCCAGGGGTCTCCCTCTCTAGGGAAAGCAAAAGATTTGTTAGTTGTTATAATCACTGTGGGGTTATTATTTCCTTGCTTTATGATTTTCTTGTTCTCTCTATTTTATCTTGTTTTGTCCGTTGAAATTAGTTGGTCTGGTGGTGTCAGCTCAGATGCTTCCTGCACTGCTGGGTTCAGGAACAGGTAACAGTATCTGTAATGATGTAATTTTGAATAATGCAGTCAGCCCAATGCTTGCATGGTGGGTGAGTACCGGTCGGATGAAGGTCTTATACAGGTGCAGTACTGTCCCTTGATTGGTCCCACTTAAGATTAACGTCTAGCTTTGAGCTGAGCTCTTAAAGCTGAACTACGCGGTTAATGATGCGACTCAGTTAATGATGCGACTCAGCTTGCATTTTCACCTCAATCGGTATGTTATGGGTATCATTCTTGCCCACCTTGCATGTTGCTTCCTTGACTTTAAGTGTTCGCAAAGTTCCTCGGAACTTCGGCGTTGATGCCGAATAAAACCTCCTCCCTAACCCCCTCGTCGGGATAGGGAGAAGGTCCCACACCACTGTTCGTCGTACCGCCGAGCGCCAGGCATTGAAAGTCGGTGTGTACCCAATTAAAGCCTGGGTGAGGCGGCGGCCAGGACCGAACCCTGGCCTCCCGGACGGCACGCGGACGCTCTACTCAGTAGGCCAACCGCCGGTTGAAAATATATCGATAAGGGCTCATACGAAGCGAAGGTGTGAGACGAACGCCGCGCGCAGAAATGCTTCAGGCTTAGACCGTCTAGTGTTCCAGTGGGAGCTAAAATCGTGCAGCATGTCCTGGACTACATCGGTTAGGGTGTCCTCATCTCTTGAGAATGGACAAAATGATATAAACCGTCGTCCCGGAGTGAATGCTCATTGCTTAGAGGTAGACATCCTTCGTCAGAAGCTGAAGAGAGCACAGGAGATCATTTTCTCAGCTTCATTATTTTCACTCTGTCTTTTTTTTCTTTTTGCCTATAATTCAAAACCTCGTTCACAAAAGGAGTATTCACAAATACTCAATTGTGAAATAACCCAAGCAGCATGTTTACGCAAACAAGATATCAATTTTTTGCAAACAATGTAAGTTTATTGCGATAACAGTGAAAATGTGTTTACGTAAAATTTACGTCGCCAAAGTGTACGTGTATTTTACATAAACTAGACGTCATTCCATCTGACGTGAAGTGCATAATATCAAGTTTATGCAAAATTAACGCCAAACCATCCATATGAAACTTTAGCTGACCATCCTGCAGTTGCAGTACCAAGATTCCTCACTAGATGGAACTCACTTGTTCCCTGCATCCATCCTTCTACTTTTTATTATGCAATCCATGAATATACAGTATATATGGAAAGCATGAACTTATTATATATTTTTAATAATATATGACTCCAGGAATCATTAAATGCTGAAGTTAAGCTTTTTATTGCAGCAGTGCACGGGATTAGGGAAGAGTAGAATCCCAGCCCCGCAAGTATAACACCTTCTCTATCCACTATATAAGTGGAAGAGAGCTCCTCTGAACATCTACTCCTCCTCCCGAGGTTCCGGTTACAGGAGGAGGAAGCAGTAGGTCATTTTGGTACTCTTGAGTGCTGGTGAGGATGAGTATTTGTGTACTCGTCCAACCACCCTAGAGTTCTGAAGTATGGGAAGGAATGGGAGATTCAGTGTATCAATTGGTATTGTATATTCTGCAAACATGTTGACATTATCTTGACAATAAGAATGATATAAAATGGACAAAAATTTTCGGATTTCGTGATGTCATGCAAGGTAGATAGAATATAAGGTAGTCTCCGCTCAGTTGGTTGCTTTTCATTGGCTACCGCTCATGACGTCACCGTGGAAGGATCAGGGAGCCATATGCGTGAGCTCGCCTTCATATAAAGTTCAGCAGCTAACCTTTTGTCTCATCCTATAAATTTCTGCTGCATTAATTCTGAATTTACCTTATTACCATCCATTCCTCTGTCAGACCTCGTTCAGAGAACGGAAAGATTCACCACGTTGGTCAAGAAATCAATCTAGTTTTATTCGTGGGAGATTCCACTTCTCTAAATTTTAATTCCAGTCATTGGATCCAAGTATAAAACGGTTGATATTTGAAGCATAAACATATTTGCCATGTAGGGTTGGAATTGATCTAAGTCAGTAACTAGTACAAGCAGTACTTCCATGGATTAACCTTTATCGAACGGATTTAAATTCTCCCCGCGTGAGCACTGACAGCCAGATTTTTTCTACGAAGCTAAACACTTGCTAATTGAGCAATTATTCATTTAATATCAAAGCATTTTTTCCAAAAAGTTGCGGTACAGCATTTTTACCTTTAGGCCATGGGAAAATGCATTCTGTGACACAGCAGTTATGACATTTGTCCGATAAAGGCTGATAAGTATGGGCATGTATAGCTGGAAATGGGTAACGGGCACGGGGCGCAGGGGGTTGGATTTATTTATTTACCTTAACGCGCCCCGATTACACTACAATGAATTCCCTTCCAGAAAAGGTCCGGGTCAATTCAAATTCGAGCGGGAGTATCTAAGACGTAATTCAAGAAAACAAGAAAAATATATATATATTCCAAAAAAAATAATAAAAAAGACAATAGAAATGTTACTGGAACTAACGCTTCAAAACGTTCTCCAAATTATAAAACCAATGACAGAATACAAACTCCCTCTCCTTACTTTTCTCCCTTGAAAATCAATGCAAGCAAACCAACCGTTCCAATCCCATTACAGTACTTTCAATGACAATGGGCTGATCTTCACTTCCAGATAAAACCTTGCAAGTTCTGGGGAAAACTCACGACCATCGAAAAGATCCTCTAACTATAAAGTTTTCCCTCTGTATGTTGTTGAGAGAGAAAGGTGGCCAGTTTCAGAGCACCCACGATCAAAAGGGCCCGAGTACCCCGGTCAAATCGGTACTAACTTGAGTGCCCGACTTCCTGCTCTTCAGTCACCTCGGAGTGAGGGATCTTCAGCTGAGATTCTTGTTGAATTGAAGAAGAGAAGAAAAGATCCTGCATTTAAACGGTAAGGAGCCCTTCCACGGGGTGGCTGACCCCAAACACTGGGGTTTACCTCCATATTCATGCATCTCCATGTGTCAATGGATGTTTTACGTTCAACTTGACTCTGATCCACTCCACCGGACGTTGCGCGGTCATAGGCTGGCATACGTTACAGATGTGTAAAAGCCGAGATGCAAAGAAAGAAATAATCAAAGTATATTGAATCCGACTGGGTAGAATGAAATCAGGACTTTCACCGGTGGCTTATATGAGGTTCAGAACATGAACATCAAAGGTTGGATCCAATCAGACCATATATTACCTTTGCCACTCCATTTTCTTAAGCTGGTGCCTTCTGTCATCAATGTTCCTGTTCAAAAACTTGACCCTAATGAATGTCCTTGTACGAGCATATGGCAGTATCGCTCTTGATTCCACAGAAGGGATTTTTTTTTAATTATACCCTTCTCCTTGGTGTATTCCTGCGCTATGCCTTGCGGCAAAGGTTGCCTCAAATTGTTTCAACCAGTCATTAGAAGGTGTACATAACCTTTGAATTTACAGCTACTGAATCCAGGTCTGAATCCTCCTTTCACTGTTGTCATCTAAGCTTGATATTTCCCTTATTACCCAATGTTGTAACTCCCATGCTTTCCTCCCTGCGAACAATATATCCTGATGGCATGTCTACGTATTAACACGTATTAACATAATTCACGTATGTGATCCTGCATGGCAATGTGCACGAATCACTCAACTGTATCTGCAAGGAAAATCACCTTGCCATAAATGTCATTCCCACTCGACTTCCACGGTGACGTAATGCGTAGAGCCGCGAAAATCTCGTCCACCACTGGGCTTCGAGCTGAGACTACCTTCTTCATCAACCTTGATGCCATGGACTTGCCCGGGTTCCCGTGCCAAAGGTCGCGCTTTGCTTCCCTGTCTACGCCAGTGGTTCCCAATATTTTTCTTATTTGCAGCACACATAAGGACACTTGAACTTTTCACGGCACATTTACTTACTTTCAACAGGAAACTTGTGGTTGCTATCGCTGAACACAGCAGTTGATACGAGGCGTGATACTCTCATCTCGTTTCCCTCTAGAGAGATGACTCTTGTTTTTAAGATTTTTAGTATTAGTTTTTTTGTAAACTCTGAAATCTCACGGCACACTTTGGCCTTACTGCCGGCGTGCCGTTTGGGAAACACTGGTCTACGCTACTCGGACTACTTTGTCACTGGGGATCACCTGCCAGACACAGGAGAGCACACGCGATCGGAATCTCTGCAAACGAGAGGGAGAGGCAGTGAGTGTTCCGTACCTCGTCATTCGCTATCAGGTGGCATTGCTTCAGTTAAGCCAGACTTTCATGCCAAGTCTAACTTTGGAGGCCTGTCTAGTCGGTTGCACTGACCCTAACTAATCTCAATTCTGACTTTCAAGTCTGTCTAACCTTAAGCCACCTTCGGGGAATCTTAACTGAATGAAGTCCGATTGGAAACGCCATTATCTGGTTTTCTCGAGAAGCTGCAGCGATGGTTAGTCTCAAGTCGGGCTGATGCCCGACTTGAGAGAAAGGTAGAAACGTCAAGAAGGGTATTCCGAGAAAGGTTTGATCCCTCGGAGTGATTTTGAACACTATGCCTTGACAGAGAAGGAATTTCCAAATTGGCTGATTTGCCGTCTGACCAATGTCCTCTCCAATGACGTTCATGGCTGCTTTCAAGATTTTCTGCTCCGGGAGTGGTTGCCCTCCCCCCTCGAGGTTGCTTTTTCTTCAAGAAATAAGGTTCAGTTTTACATCTTGTTCAATATACTTCCATTTTCTTTTGCTGTCATCTATCGGACCTTTTCGGCTTCACCGACACTATTTTACCTGAGAACCATATCTAAAATATATATTTAAACCAATTCGAAGGATGAAATGCATTTAATTAAGGTGTTCGTCTATTGGCTAATTCCCATCCCATTTCCAGATTGAGCCCTTCAGGAGAATTAGACCCACTTCCTCCGCCACAATATATCAAGCACCCTTCCTTATTGTTTTTGCTTAGAGCTGTGTTGCACTTCGAAAAGAGAATTTATTTCCGTTTATCGGACGCTGTCCGCTCAGACTCCATGAAATTCCGGAAACATGAGGTCGACTTTTGCAACATCAGAAGTCAAGCTTGTCAAGAAGTCAAGTACAAGCTTGCAAAGCTTGCTTTTTTTCCTCTGCGAGAAAGTCAGACCAGATTAGCCAGAGGCAGTGCAACCGAAGCTCAAGTCCGAATTTTCCAAGTCTGACTTGGAAGAGATAGCAATGCAACTGGCCCGAGATCATGAATATGCGCGCATGCAGAGTGACGACACAAGGATG
Source organism: Darwinula stevensoni (assembly GCA_905338385.1). NCBI lineage: Eukaryota > Metazoa > Arthropoda > Ostracoda > Podocopida > Darwinulidae > Darwinula > Darwinula stevensoni. Next base: position 68,542 of record CAJPEV010001224.1, read on the forward strand.
CGCTTAAAATGAGCCCTCGAAAATCCTTTCGGCTCATTCTTTCTCCAGTAATCGAGGCAGGATATTTCCTCGCTCCCTCTTCGCTGTTCACGCGCATTCAGCCTGTCAGCCCTATGCTCGCCTCCCCAGCTTATCCTACTCTTGTTCTTTCTTTCCTTCTCATCCATTGATAGCTTCTCCCTATTTCCTCTCACTGGCTACTTTTTCGTAGGAAAAACTGCATGTATCAAAGCAATTAGATTGAATCTTGGGTAAAGGAAGTTGAAAAACCTTCCGTGATGCTTCCTATTGAGGAGGCAACATACGTTCAAAGCGAGGCGTTTATTGTCACTCTGGAATTCCTCTTACTCGGCTAATACTGAGTAGCCACTCAGCCGAGTACCGAGTAACCTGAATTTTTACCCAAGAGATGTTCGCCCTTCACCACTTGGATTCTTTAAATCTCCTACTTCTCGAAACAGAAGTACCTATTGCTTAGGGGTCTCCCTTTCCCCAATGGCAAAGCTTGCACTCAGAAAAAAAGCCTGATTTGCTTGGTCCTCCGTCATGCCCAGTCAAAAATTTTTCGTTGGGCCATCAATGGCTTATAGTCGATTCGAACATAAACCATCGCTGGGCCATCATTGGCAGATGGTTGGCTTACAGTTGGCTAAAGGCAGCGTATAGTCGGGCAATGTTCTGTTGGTCCTTCATTGGGCCAACTATGGCTCATTGTCGGTAAACCGCACAGGCCCCAAAGATAACCCAATGATAAACCAACTGGTTTCAAGTAATTTATTGCACAATTGCAAATCAGTGGCACATTGAAAGGGTGGTTTTTATGGCACAATGGAGGAAACTGAGGTATCTGTCTCTTCTCCGCATCCCTGAAGTGCCTCTCTCATCATTACTTCTCCAGTCTCTTTTTTGGGCTGAAAGAATACAATTAAGGACAAGTACCTTTGCAATCAAAATCCTTACAGTCACGATGGGTTAAATCAAGTACCTTCTGATGTCTGACATTGCTAATTATTCAATTGAAAAAAAGTATAATTACTTTACAGACTAATCTTTCAAAGTAGGTTTTACAGCAAAAAACAATTCCATCACTAGCCAGTTACGCATCCATGCATAATAAAGAAGACTCATGAACTGCTGTTTTGCTCCACTCCTTTCTTTCCTCCCCCCATACCAATCACACACACCTCTCAATATTATTTGCACTTCTTTGGAGATTTCAAGCTCCTTGACTTTCATGACGTTGGGACAGCGTTTCAGGGCAACTGAGAAACAGAAGTGATGTGCAACACTAAAATAACAGAAGTTCACCAGAATTTCAAGCCTGCATGGGCCATTATCGGATGTACAGGGTGTCCCATATAGATAGAGCCCCCCTCCACAGCCCAAACCAAAAGTGCTACACATATGTATGATATAACATGGTAAAGCACATTCATCGACTATTCTAATGACATCTTTATCTTTCCCAGATGGCTTGTGGTGACTCAGAAAAATTGAGATTTGTGGACCGTATCCGCCCCATCACTTTCCGAGAAGCGCAAGATGTGTGTGCTGAGTTTGTTAGTAAATCGTGGATCGCTAAAAGTATCAAAAGGTCTGGGAATTTCGTAAAGATTAATTGGAATAAAAGCCCCACGAGTGTGAAATGTCTACAGTAGACATTCCGGTTAATCCAGTTAATCTTCACAAAATTTTCGGAACTTTTGACCCTTTTAACGATCCACGATCGACTAATAAACTCAGCACACGCACCTTGCGCTTCTCGGAAAGTGACGGCGCGAAGGCAGTCCACAAATCTAAATTTTTTCTGAGTTACCACAAGCCATCTGGGAAAGATAAAGATGTCGTTAGAATAGTCTATGAATGTGCTTTACAATGTTATATCATATATATGTGTAGCACTTTTGGTTTGGGCTGTGGAGGGGGGTTCTATCTATATGGGACATCCTGGACACTCAAATCCACTCATCAAAGAAATAAGTATATCAGTATCTTCTACTATGTCAACCATATCTTCAGATTCCAGAATCAAAGGCTGGCCACTATGTATAATGAAACAACCATCATTAGAATGGAAACCTACAATAATCAATATTTAAAACTCAATATATGCTATATATATATATATATATTCCAGTAATTTGCATAATTCAGGATCATTTAGTCATACAGGCATTACTCAATGCTCATGGAAGAGCATTTTATATGAGTGTACTTTAAAAAATGGAGAATGGAGACTGACCCATAATAGTGTGAAAGGCTTTATGAGCTTTGAAGGATGCTTTTGTCCTACTCCTTCCCTTTCCCAATCCAGTCAGAGAAAACTGAGAAGCCAGGTTCTTGCCCATTATTCGCTTCAACATGGAACGAATAGTCTCCCGGAGAATAGGTGTCTCACACTGTGACAGCACATCAATCTGAAAAATAACCCATATCACTACTTTGCTGCACAATGAAGGCAGAAGTTTATGGCAGATAGCCATGCTTCAAGCCAAAACATTTTCAGAGCTATGATACTGATCAAATGACCTGTAACTAATTTTTTTCATGTTGCATGACAAATGATGAAAGCTGCCAGAGCCTTGGAATTTTATTAACACATTCCAGATCAGTTTCTAAAGTTTTGGCACACTACTCTCAAAATTTTCACTTCAGTAAGCACAGGATGCAGCAAAAGTTGGGAATCATAGGGGAATAGCAAAGGGACAATTACTTTCAAAGACTACAAGGAACTAATCTGCCAATCTGTATTGGTGCTGAAAAGCAAAAGGTACCTAAACCATAATATCTGGTTCAAATGACCCCAAGGAACCCAGAAGGACCCACAAAGACTCAACATCAACCATGTGGATCCATTGAGATAATCTTCCACTCAGATAGGAGGGGCCAATACAATCTTAAGCAACATGATATGAAGTTTAACATATGCAACACATTGCTGTATTACAACTTGTAACCATGAATTAATTAGGTATTTGTATTTAATATAGACAGCTTACAATTCCAGGTGAATCCAGAAGCTGGTGTAATTCTTCAAAAGTAGAAGCAGGTCCTGGGAGGCTTGTCATAAGGCTGGGGTTAGATTCACTTGTCATCAAATTCTTCATATCATGGATGTCAGCTCTGAGCGCTTCAAGATATCTGGTATTTTCCTTGAGCTGGAAAAGGACCTTTTCTAGTGTTTGCAGCACCATGAGATTCTCCAATGATTCCCTGGTGAAAAGTAAGGGCAACTCAAAAGGAGTCACAAGCTTGAATTTACATTCCTTATGGCTAAAACGGGAATGGTTTATGTTCTATCAGTGTCTTTATTCCTACTTTACCTTTGTGTGCTCATTTCATTGCCATATGGCTCATATCTTGGGACAATCCTTGGAGTCCTTTGTTTTCATGAGTCCCTCCCATGACATGTCAACTGCTTAGATGATTCTGGGAAACATAGGCATATCCCCTTCCACCCTTTCCACTTCAGTGGAACTCACATCTGTTGTGGCAAAATATGCCCTCTGAACATACTTCTTGTATGCACCTAAAAAGAGCACAGAGGGGTAAAGTAAGATACCAAAGGCATACATTCACACGTGAGTGGTTATAGATGGAGTGGTACGGCCAAGAAACATGCTATATTTTGCACGCTGCAACACAACTTCTCAAAATTGAATTAAAGCAGGCTTACAATTCTTTAACAGCACAACGAGCACACTTTAAGTCTCATCATTCCCAAAGCTGGAATTTATTCAGCTGCATGGACAAGTATATACCCTAGTTGCTGGATGCTCATAAATCATTACATTCATAGTTAACCACAGGCTAGCAACAGTGATAGGCCTCATATGACTACCCAGTACTACAATGAATGCATTTTTATGCTTGAGCTGGCCAGGTATATGGAATCTGCATATGTTACTTAGCAGAAGAGCATAAAACCTTGACATTGTAAATATTCCAATCTTCCCCTGGAGGGACCTCATTCCTCACCAACACATCCACATCACCAGCATTTGGCTAGGCACATTTTTTGCCTCCTTTCAGCATCCACTTTTGTGGTATTACAGCATTCGTCTTGTCCTTGAATTCAACTGCAACAAATTTCTTCATGGCAATTGATTTCACCTGGAAAATTCTCTTTATTTTCAGCAGAAGGCTATACAAAGATGCATGTGATGAACACAAAATGCATAGCAAAACTAGGCCTATGCGGAATATGAACTAGGGCAGGGCCTAACCCTTTCAGGGGATAATTGAATGAAGCAACTGCACAGTGACATGCTTATTCCTGAATGGCAACAAGGCACATTTTGCACAAATTTTATCAGCGTAAGTGACTTCAACCACACCAAGGTTTGACACCAGATAAATTCCCAGATTTCTAAAAGCCAATGGAAAACAAATTTTCAATAGTCAAGAACTTCTGGAAAACAATGTAGATGGTGGAATGAGCAGTGAAAATATTTTGAACAATACCTATATTCCCACATATCAGCATAACACATGCAATCTTATCATTCACATCACCACGACACTCTGAGAAACTAGAACCATAAGTCAATTTCTTAAAATGCTTCACACCAGTTTCATTAATGGTGTGTGGAATGAGTCCATCCTTCCTCTCCTTCCCCACCTTGAAATCCCCAATATGTAAACACAAGAT
>CAJPEV010001225.1:0-73190 GCA_905338385.1 Darwinula stevensoni
CTTAGTGCTCTTCAAATACTATATTTATAATTGTAGAAATGAAAAAAAAATTCCATCAACATTGACCCCTTTTTTGTACAAGCTGAAGGACTTGTATGAGCAAGAAAAGCTACTGGCGCAACGCCAAAGTCAGACGGAAAAGTTTATTAAATATTGGATACCCTTAAACATACTAGTTGAAAGATCGTCTTAAGAAAAATCCATGTTTGTTTGTTTTTTTTTTTGTTGACCAAGTTCATATTGCAAATCGAGCGGATTTTTCAGCGAGTTCATTTTTTTTCTCTCTTCTCCCCTCCCCCCATCCTTTCTTCGCTGTGTCCCTCACATTTTTTCTCATGTTTTTTACTTTCCTAATTGTCACTTTTCATATGTGGATGCAATATCTCCTGAAAATTCATGAATAAAAAAAAAAGAAAAAAAAGAATGGACTTGACAATCAAAGAAGCAGGTCTTCATAAATAACATCGCCGTGAACAATGCCATCGTAGGTTTTGCCTTGCTTCAATCGATGACCTGTCTAGAATTCGACTCTAGAAAAGAGATTCTCTAGAGAATCCGTTGAGCTTACTCGCGAGTAGGCAATCTACATTGACTATGCGTGAATACTGACTCTGGAAGTAGTCGGACTCGATCAAATCTGTCCCCGAGACTTGTTTATAGTCATGCCGTAGGCAAGGTCGATAGAGTCGACGTCGTCAAAGGTAGAAGGGTATGCAGGCGTCGGGCGACGAGTCCCGTGATATCCTTGGCAGTAAATGAACACTGACACGAAATGCTTCCATGACCACCTCGACTCGTACATCATTTACGTTCGTGTCTCTCACGATCGTATGCGTGACGTTGCGAAGACTATTCCCAGTCGAAAGATTCCGCAAAGAGCATAACGATGGCTAGCATTTTAAGATTTTTGGGGGGCATGGGGGGGGGGGGGGGGGAGACCTGGAGGATCGAAAGTGTTGGGGAATTCAATCGGAAAGTTGACCTGCCGATCGGCATCAACGCTATCGTTCTAAACGGTGCCGATATTGTGATAAGACCAAATTCGGCTTTCCGATCGGTACGAGAGTTGTCGTTCTTGAGCCACAAGATGATACGCTTGCTCACTTCGACATCCCAGACTTAAAGAGCCATTCGGACGGCTGTTTAAACTAAATTATCGAAGATGCACTCGCCTAAGAAACGCACAATCTTCCGGCTGCCCACATCCAATGAGCATTAAAAAAAAATTGCAGTTGCGCGCATGTTTCCTGTCAGACGAGTCGTCGTGCTCATTTCGATGCAAGTATTGATGGTTTCACCGCGAGAAATGGCGAAAATTATCCGCTGAACATAATTACTTTGCCATCGAATCGGTCATCGTCCACCGAGTCTCTCAGCGCCCGTTCGATCGTTGCCAGCGCTTAAGTGGGTCCCATCGGCGCTTCATACCAGATGATAATGTCGGTAGCTCCAAGATTTTTTTGCGATAAACGACACCTTTCATACATGAGCAGTTCCAATGCCAAATCGAGGGCTCGTCTGACGCGTCATACCATTAGGCAGCAAACTTGCAGATATACCAGTCGGCACGCAGCGCTTAAAATATTGTCCTATTCCATGCAATATGAAAATAAATGTGGTGTACAGGAGGGTTTTGCCTGTCATTGCTCCATCGATGAAGAGCGATGCACTTTCCTTTCCGAATTTCCATGCGCCGCTTCATCTCAATTGCTTCGTCCGCATCGTAAAGGTGCAGTAATTTGGCTACACTATGCCCACAACCATGTCCTCACTGGATATTTTGAAGCAGTTGGGACTGTTCTTGGGAATGTTAATGTTAAAGTGCAAGGTGAACTCGCTAATAAATGCGGATGTTTCCATCGACGGCGTTTTGACTCAGATGGATATTCCACTGGGTTCTAGCGGAACATCATACCATGATCATGACAAACACTGTGCAACATTTTTCCTTTCTACGTTTCGAAGTGAACAGTGCTCAACAGACCATTCCAAATTCATTTGGCCGAGACCGTGCGAAACGGCTGGGATGATGATTGGTGTCCTTGCCAATGCAGCTTGAGTCATGAGTTGGTGGTTCGACGCGTATACGCTGCTCTCCCCGCAGCGTTATCAACCCTACGTTGCTTTGCAGCTAACACAGTATTCACTCAGTATTAACCTCCTCGTGTATCTCGCTGCTGCTCTTCCGCGGGCGCGTCGCATCCCATACTATGAAACTTGCTAAAATATCTCATCCTGCGCAGCCTACGTCTTAGAAATGCTTTGGCCTACAAGGACGAATCACGAAACGTGACTAATACATGATTTGGAAAGAGTATGGCATGCAGATATATCCGTTATAAGAAACAGGAAATGCACTCGGCCAGGGCCCATAGGCCACATCAGCGGTTCCCATACTGTGGGCTGCGAGGGGCATCAAGATGGATCGCGCACATTTTCCTATTATAAGAAATCTATCACTACTTCCGTATCCACTCAGGTTAAAACATGCCCTGCCTCAGAAGTCTATCAATTTTCTTCACGTCATAATCTTAATAATTCAATGAGTCCGAAAGTTGTGATGGTGGCTGTCACCCCAATGCGCCAGGCCTACGAGACAATCATTTTAGGCCATACGCTAGGCCATCCAACGCTCTTAGTGCCAGGCCCATAAGGCTATTTCAGTCACCCATAGGCTGTGGCTCGTATTATTTCCAAAGGCTTCATACTTAGTAGCACCCTTTGACACAGCTAACTGAACACGTGTCACGTTTTTACTGATCGACTGCAAGTTCTCCATTTGAATACAGTCTTTGTTGAAATAGTTTTTCTGCATGTATTGTTTTTTTCGTTGGGTCAGGCGTGGCGGTTCGCGCCATCGCTTCTATGCAATAGTTTTCTGTTTGTGTTTCATATCATGACTGATTTGAGCTCTCATGATTGATGTGGTCAAAGTAATAACGTAAGTTCTTTGTTTCACACGTCGCGTAAACGGGGCCGCCGCTCCCATCGAAATGGTGGCGATTTTTGCGAGGTGAGGTTGAACGCGGTGCCACAGGACGGCGATGAGGCAGTCGCTGCAGATAAAAAAAAGGTTGTTATTGGCGCGGAAACTACGTTTGCCACTGCAGTTGCGGTGCGAAGTGCTTAAGTCGGTACTTTAGGAGGTGCTAGCCGTAATGGCTAGAATGAGGGATGAACAGCAGAAGGTAGCGAATATTGAGCTCAGGAACAGGAGAGCCGTGCAGCCTGCTGAGCAACTTGATTCAAGTAACGCAGCACTCAGGTGTGGAAAGCCGGGGGCGGCCAGGAATTGAACCCCGACCTCCTGTTTGCCGGTCAGGTGTGCTAACATTACACCACGGAATTCGGGACATTTTATCATGCCTCTCCATGTCATCTCAATAACTACAGTAGTTTGCCGCAGCGAGCACTGTTAGGGTGTACATTTTGCTGTTGGGAGGGGGGACATTTGTTTCACATTACTGCCACAACGGAAAAGTGCTCCTGCTGCAACTCTCACTGGTGTTAATGTGGCGGCGAGGCATTTTCACGAATTATTCGTTAGGATTGTGCCGCACATGCGCTAACTTCCTTCTGTGCTAAAGTCGAACAATATTTTTAGAAATGGCCCGTACTGTTTTATAATCAGTGGTATTTGTACCATAAGCTAATCCTAATAGCTCATGGGCTAATCAGAAGTAAAAGAGATTTGACTGTGCTGAGACAACGAAATCAACAAAGTCGCCTTGAGTCTCATGGAAACCTCCTAAACCGAGGCGTTCACAATGGCGATTGTGGCAATCGGCTCGAATATCATGATGATGGTGTTAAAGAACAAAACCTCCTCTGTGTGCTGTAAGCTGTATGTGTATAAATCAAAGGAAGCGGTTCAGTAATGTGATGAACAGAAGATGTCACGAAGACGTTATGCTCACAACAGACTATTCAAATTTCTGCCTATTAGACGGCCAGCGTAGCGGCCGCAGGCCACTAGTTACTTTAAAAATACCTCCTTTTGGATTTGGGTGGGTCGGGAAATTTCCAGTACGTCAGCAAATGGATCGCGATCACGCACGGGCAAATAAGCCCTTCATTTACGTACGCGTGAGACAAGTTAAGATCGAGGATTACATCGAAGAACTTTCGACGCGTAGGCTACTTAAAGAATAGGATGGGGAGAATGGGAGGCAAGCATAACGTAAAGGAAGAAGGCTTGAATGCGCGCGAAGAGAGAGAGGAAATGTCCTCCTGCCTCGACTACTGGGGAAAGAGTGAGCCGAAAACCCCCGAGGGCCTCTTTTATGCCCATCCTTGTGACGTCACTGCATGCTCGCATACTCACGACCTCCTCTATGCTAGGGATTGGTCGCGATTCAAGGAAGTCTGGCAACCACTGGGCTACACGAATCAAATAGCGTAATATTTCCTTCTATTTAGCATGGACGGTATACAGATAAATATTCCCAGCCTGGAGCTCCACGCGATCTCTGAAGATCCTAGCGTACCTTCCCTCCCTGATGCCAACTCTGGAGCGCCGGGTCTCTAGAGTAGAGCTTCTCAACCTTTTTTTTTTATTCAGGCACACTTTCGAGTTGGTCAATCCTCAGAAAAACCAAACTTCATGAAGTTAATATGTATCGTGTTTTCATCCCCCACTAATTAATGGAAAGAAGAGAACGAAATCATGTTCCCTCATGGTTAGAACAAACTTTAAGTAACGTAATGCATTTAAATCATCTATATATCTCATTTTGTAAAAATTAATTTCTACCCTTGTTTCGAAGCAATATTGAGAAGTTAATTTCCCTTAGACGTTATGGAAAACGGTATCAACACATTAATGGCGCGAAGCGAGTTGATTGGGTACTCATTTTTCACTTGCAGCCAAATGCATCCAGAGGCACTTGGCTGAACATGAGTGAGAGTGCGGTCGCACTTGAGATCTATAAATACCTCTCGCGCCTTCAGAGAAAACTTCTAGACTGATGCCTCCGCGTGTGAAACCAAAGGATCGCGAGCTTAGTCATACTGGTCAACTCGAAGTAGTTCTTAAGCTTGTGAAGCATGCAGAAATGTTGGGCCACCACATTCAACAGCTTTTCCCCACAGACCTTCGACCCTGCGAAAGCGAACTCCCGTGAGAGGATGCAGCAAGGAGCCAAATGATCAAGTCAGTAGTTCGAACCGTCGCCTGATGCTTTCGCGAGGGCAAATCCAAGGCCGTGTGATATATCGGTAATCCTGTTGCCTGGTTGTATCAGTATACGAAGCGATCAAAACATTCCATCCTTTTCCACACAATACGTGAAGAAGCATAATGAGCAGGAATATAGCCCGGACTGTCTGGTCCGTGGATGAAGAAACAGCGATCCATTTCTCGTTCCGAATTGGCATGCACCACTGCACATGGACCGCTTCATCCGCGTCGTAAACGTAGATCATCGTAAATATAAACATCGTAAATGTAAACATACGTTAATAGCTGATTTTGATATAGAAAAGGAACAATATCACACGTGGGATTGTAAGTTCGATGGACCCAGGCTCTCGCTGAATATTTAGAGGCATCATGGACCGTTACCGGGAATGTTCCTCTTCCTGCAAGAAACGAAGCCAACTCATCATGCCATTCAAAGAGAATACGTCTTTCACGAAAGCAGTTTATGACTACTTAGCTGAAGCGTGAGCACAGAAACGGCATTAACCTAAACATCCTGCATTGGACATAAAAAAAATAGCTCCTCTAAATCGGAAAGTTGAAAGGAAATCTTGCCGTTTCCCTGCCACCAAAACATATGAAATCAATTCGCATCCGCAAGCATACTGGTACGCATTAACCAATGAACTACAAAGGCATAGGGCAGAGACCTCGCGCCGTATGCTAAGACAGCGATTTTTCCGTTCAAATAAGCCGAAAAGGTCCTCTAAACCAATGCATCGAGATCGATTTAGGCCTGACCATCCATGCAAGGGTTAGATATGGGCCTATTGAATCAGTCCTTGAAGGGCACATACATCATACGTGCAACTATTACTTGTGGGATGTGCACCAACAGCTGTTTCTTTTCCATCCTGCTTCCTTTGAAGTAGAAAGTCCAAGAGGCCTAAGCGTCCTTCCGTGGGTTGGGCCTAGGCTTGCGAAATCAGCCCCCCTCCACTTTCGAAGTCAGAATTCCACTAAGTGAACAACCAAACAGTTACGTTCCTTCCTCCGTCCTTGAAGGATGTGTGTGCATGAGAATGGCGTGAGCCTAAACCTCCGCTTAGGGGCTGGGCCTAGGCTGGCAAAATCAGTCCCCCCTGAAGTATCCCCCAGTGGATGTACCTCCAAAGTTGGATTTTTTCTCAACTCTGCATCCCAAAAGCTATTTGTGTACCAAGTTTCAGATATCTAATTTCTCTATAACATGGTTAGAATTAGCGTCAGTCAGTCACGATCGTCTATATATTGTGACGGATGAGGATGGCATCGAGAGGGTCGACTGACTGTCCTGGGTTCGGCGGTGTAGTGGTAGCCCACCTGACCGGCAAGCAGGAGGCCCCGGCCGTTCCTTGGCTTTCTTTCCGTCTCATGCCTTCCAAGTCCCGTCACTCATCCAATCTCCGTGACAATATATTAGATAGTACCAGCGATCTTCAAACCAAGGACTTATACGCAATTTTTTTTATTTTTATTTTTGCTGCAACACATGGCGAAAACCACCAACAGGCACAACTACCTTCCCACCGAACCGGCGGTCATCATCCGTCTAGTCTCGCCGTGCCCGTTCGATCACAGCCAGCGTTTCATCCTAAATGATGATATCGGGAGCTGGAATCATCGTCTGGTTTGTGCGCGATAAACGGCACGTTTCGTACATAAGCAGATCCGATGGCAAGTTGAAAATCGTACGACACGTCATATCACCGGGCAGCAGAATTGCGGGCAACGCAACGTTGAAAGCAATCGTTCCTATTTCAAGCAATGAATGCCTAATGGTGCATGGTGTACAGGAATGTTAGACCAGTGGAACCTGGTCTGTCGATAAAGGATCAACGATTACATTTGAACCGCTTCATCTGCACTTATAAATGTAAGGATGAGCAAACACTGGTTGCTGATTTTGATTGTCGCTCCTCCGCTAAATCGAAAGGTTTTTAATTGTTATTAGCCAGGTGATAGACCTTGCTGAATAACCTGAAGTAGCATGTACCCTTCCTGGAAATACCAACTGTGAGGTGACTCTCTCCACTTTCGAATGTTTTTGTGTTGATGCATGATTGTAGCCCCTGGGGGAGTGACCTCTGTGCAGCCCAGCCGTGGTTCACAATCCCCCAGTGAGCCTGGATTTCTTGGCCATATTTGGCAATTACGTTGTTGAATGTTTGTTGCCGGTTGTATGTTTTTGTCTCCTGCTCGGGTTGGCAACGGTGGTGAGGTGTCGTCGTGCGAAAATGGTGCGAGAGGGAGTTGCTACTCGCCTGTTGTGCGCCAATGCCACCAAGTGGATGCTGTGGATCTAGACGTGGTCTAGGCTGTTCCATCTCGCATCTTTTCCCATCCGACTTTGACTGTGAATCCCTTCAAGGAAATTTTTACAGGATGAATGACCCGACTTAGCATTCGGTTTTATATAGTTGATGCTCCTATTGTTGGGGCGAGGTTTTCCTCCATTCGATGCCTGGTCTGGAGATGGTGACTCCAATTCTAAATAGAAGGTAAACATAAAACCATTAACCCCAGGAGTAGAGTCGAGATTATTTTCTTTGATACAATTTTAATTTCTGTTGGCGTTGAAGCACTTCAATAGACTTCTTCTGCCAGTATCGGTTGCCATAGCGATATCACCCACCACAAACGAATTCTCAGAATTACCATTGCATGAACACGAACCGATAGTTTCTGACCCACCTATACATGTGGTTAAATGCTGTGCCAACTGCAGTGAATACATTATGCTTGTCTACAAGGGCTACAAGAAGACTCGGGCTATCTACTCACACCAAGAAAAGGCTGTGCTTATACAGGACGTAGGCGGATGCCTTGGAGGCTTGCTTCCCATTTCGCGCCATTCAAGAGACTATGGTAGGGGTCTAGAAGAATTTACTAAGAAACGGTCTAAACCTCGGCATCCGGAACACCTGTGGCACAGATTCCAGTAGAGTGCTCTGCGTCAGGCCCCTGACCAAATATTGGTGGCAGTCCAGAGAGTGCGCAGCGCTTTTTTTATCGATGGTCCTGGTAAAATATTCTTGTACAATGCGTTCATTCGTGCCCCATGTAGTTTGGATATAAAGGTGCTGTCAGTTGCGTGGATGGGAATCGCAGTACCTTTGTTACCCGTTGGAATGACCTGTCGCCCACATTCAAACTTTGTCAAAGGAAAGGCCAAAGTTCTGATACGATAATTTGGGACGAGACGCTAATGGCTCCGAATGATGCGTTCGTACTAACTGACCATATGCCACGCAATAGCACTGAAAGAGACCGATCTCAGGCATGCCAACATTTGACCTCTTTATATATGTCATCTTTAACGCGCGAAGCGTACAATGCTGTATTGTCCTGGGCCATAGGCCACACCTACAAGGCTCTGAAATTCTGGGCCATTGGGCTAGGTCATAAAAACGTTGGCATACTCTTAATCTCCCTATTAAGGACTCATCCTGTAGACGGCAATTACTACAGGGTGTGTCAAGAACCATGCCCACCTCTGTAACGTGGCGGACCGGATCCCATAATCAAATCTTCATGCCATATGATTATGAATTGTGTTACCAGAATCTCAAGTCTTTGTGTTCATCTATCCCTTGAACCCAACATCCTGACGGATTGAGCGGAAACTTCCCAAATCCGTAACAATATGGACAGTTTCACATTTCCGCCTATTGGACGGCAAGCGTAGCGGCCGTTAGTTCCATTTTATTGTGCGCCATCTCCAGTTCTTTTTCTAAGCTCAGTGGACCCAACCAATCACGCAATTCATTCCCACGTGCGAGACAGTCCCGAGATGTCACAAGCACTTGTAACTTTTGAGTCAGCGAAGGCCTCTCCTGAGACACCTATATACACTTCATGGTAGAACGACTTTCCCGTTGTAGTGTTAGGAATGGCACGGAGAGGTACGACAAAACGTCATGGGTTCGGTGGTAGAACACTTGTCTGCCATCAGGAGACTTCGATTATCACCAGCTACATTGTTTTCTTTCGTCCTCGTATGCCATCTGAATTCTTCCTTCCCCCCGGGCTATTACGTTCTCGAGAATATTTCTGGCCATGAAGACAATTAAAAATAAGTCCACTCGCTTCATGACGTGTCCCCATACTACATTTTTCTTAAGGAACTTTGTCTCTCTCTGACCATCGCGAATCGTTACGGGAATAAACATGCCCATCTCTCAATTCTTTCCCGCACCTCCACCTATGTTATTGCCCTTAGTCACCCTTACAAAAAATTATATATCGGTAGAATTCGGACAGTGAAACTGAGGTAAAATATCGGGGAAATTCCCCGGTTTTTCACCTCAGTCCGAATTTTACCGTTTTTTTAACCTACCTTTTACCCGTCATTTAACTTTTGTTATTTACAGAATATCCTTTACCCCAGACATACCTCTTGTTTCAAGAATACTGACGTACTTGTCATTTCGTATGATAGGTGTAACATTAACACTGAGGCTATAATTAAAATATGTTAATCACGACACTCATATGGGTGCTGTGATCTAATAAAAGCATGACTTACAAAAGAGAATCACGTCGTGAAATAGTCAACAACATTTATTTCTAAGCTCACGACTTGTCGGTCTGATCATAAGTCTCAGAATTGTGAATGCACTTTTACACTAGAATATTCCGAGTTGAGTAGTCGAAAGTTCACAGACACTGAGATGAGCTTAATCTAACGTTCTAGGGACCAAGTCACATCGCAACACAAATACCATTTTTTGAGAAAGAGCCGAGCCCGTGACACTAACCGAAACTGACTTGCAGTCATGACGGCGACCGAGCGATATGGAGACCAGTGTGTCTCACAAGGATAACAAAGACAAGCCCGAAGGTGCGAGGGGGAAGTTTCCCCTGGATTAACCAGAATTTTTCCATTCAGTCTTATCTCTTTTCAAGATCCTGCTTGCGGAGGAGTCGTTTCCCCTGAGCTTCAGATCAAAATCAGGGATTCCCCTCTCTTAACCTGTCAGAAGACCCCTCAGGTAATGATTAGGTGAATCAGGGGGTAACCTTTTGTAAGGGCATGTGCTTTCAAAACTCAGTTGATTTTCCCTCACACCATCTCGGAACTCTATTGGAGGAAGCTCTACCTCCTTACCATCGCGGGAAGCACCATACAGACTTCCAACATCGAAGTCCGATAAACACCTCAGCTGGCGTTTGTTATGTTGCGATTCTGTAAGTTAAATCGGGAAATCTCCCGTAGACGGCTGATTGCCGTACTTATCTATTTATCGGAAAAAAAAGAATTGGCAGGTGGGTAATGGAACACGATTGCAGTCAGGTGGAATATGGGCCAGGTTTATTTACAGACTACGGAATGACTACAGACTCTATGGGATTCAGGGGCTGTCCGAGAGGTATAGAACGTGATTGTTCCTTACATCGGACATTGGCCTCCATATATCCCTATATACAGTACCAGGAATCTGCCTGGTACTTTAAATTAAAACGTTCCCCTTTTAAGAAGAGTAAGGAAGGCGATCTTACTTCCTTTTTTGCTACAGTTACATAGTATATTATCCTCACCTGTCTCATTCAATAACATGAATCCCGAAACACCCGCAGCGTGCCCCTTCTACGCCCAAACAAGAAATTTGACTGATATGTTCATCCTTTGCCCTCCCTTGGCAAAGAAAGTCCTGCACAAATTTGGACTGAGAATGCTTTTCGTCACTACCTAAACATCATCGCTTTCCAAAAAGTTTAACACATAGCGTACCTGGTAAATTACCCCGTCGATCCACCGCTCTGACCTGAGCCAAAAGCTCGACGCCTACAAGGCTATTACATTTTCGGCCATAGGCTTTTCAAAAGGACTCGCGACAGACTCAAAATCGGAGATCTCCGTGAGCAGTACGCAAAGTGATAACACTTCCACAAGGAGAGAGGGAACTGACTTTGAGTGTAAACCTTTCCGGTCCCTGAATGTACCTTATTCCCGTGTGTGCATCGTTTTATTTAAATAATAATTATAATAACGCAACTAACCATTTCTTTCATTATTTTGACGGTTTGAAGTTCAACTGAAATCCCCCTGGAGGCGTGGTCCGAACTCCAGACAACCCCAAAAAATCCCCGAGTACAAATTTTAGCATATTCATTTCATTGTCTGTTTTGCGATATTTTCCTGAATTAACATCAATTTCATTGTTTATTCGTGACTTGATTGCCAATTTTGTGGTATCAATATATATTTCCCCGTGATGAGTGTGAATATATAATGAAGTGCGATTTGAAATCCCTTCACTAACTCCACCTCTGGGGGAACGGGAGACACTAAAGCTGTCCCTTCACTGGGGCCTTTACTCTTTTCTTCAAACACCCTCACCCCATTTCAGCTCTCCAACGCTTGGCCTGTGACTAAATCACGGTCTGCCTTCAGGTCAGGCCTTGGTTCACTTTTTATTTCAAAAGAAACTTTTTCTTCAACTCATGTGGTCAATTGAGATGGATGAATGAATTGATATGGATGGATCTCAGTGCATTTGTGCCATATGAAATATGGGAGAGGGGGGGGGGTCCGTAATAGTACTCCTTTTAGATTATTTCTTACTATAATGTCCTTACAGTGAACCCCTTCTGCCCAATTTTTTTGGGGTTCGAACTACGTGAGACTGTATGAATCGCCGCCTATCCAGATACCTCGCGAGACACCTGCTATCGAGGCACCTCGTAGAGGATGAGGCCGTAAGGCCGAATATGGTACCATTTTCATTTTCGAGAACCATTCGCGAGAGGATGTGTAACGTTAGAACGACTTCAGGCAGAGTTGCCCTTTTTTGTTGCGTGGGATGAGGGGTGGGGTCGGAACTGGGGAATACACACCGTTAAAACTGAAAATGGCATATAAGTTTAGGTCAGAAAGAAGTTGGAGAAATCTTGTCTTAAACGATCAGAAAAGAAATGGTGAACGTGAAGGGCATGTGACGGTCAATGAGGAAAAAGGAAAATTAAGCCTGACATTTTTGGAGAAACGTATAGGTCAAGTAAAAAGGCAGGGATTATTGAAACTGGTATCTTGAAGATACGATCGGAAGGGAGTCGGAAGGGCGATATGCATCTCAAGCGGAATGAAGGGGTAGGGAAGGTGGAGGGGGACAGTCGGAGGCGGGGCCAAAGGGTATATAAGGCCTTTGGGATTCCTCCATTCTAGGAATCGTCTCTACCGTCCATAGCAGCCGTTTGGTCTCCAGCTTTGCGAAAGTCACTACAATCATTGGTCATTATCCTGTATCATACATACTGCATGATATGAATAGAAGAGGGAATATTTTGGTGTCAGTGGCTTTTCTCATTTTCTTGTGAGGCAGGAGGCGCTGAGTCGGTGACGCCTTGGAGCTATATTATTGACGGAAATCAAGCAGGAAGCCTCCCAACAGCCTCTGGAGAACAATTGAATTGTCCTTACTCATGGGTACCAGGGTACAGTCCGATCACCTCATACTGATTACTGTGCACTGAGCACCAAAGCTCTAGTCCACAATATTTCAGAAATAGGAAATATCCCTCGGAGTTGGTCCCATTGTAAAGTTCTCCGAATCTTCCAGAGGTGACACCAGTAGACTATCTCTCCAGGTGTACGAGGTATTCTCCTAGCATTTTATTTTTTCTTTAGGAACATATTATTCATCCCTTTTAATGTATAGCGTAATACCTCGTATATGTTCACAATCCGAATCTTTGTAGCTGCCTGGGGATGCCTTATCAAGTTATACGGAAGATCCACCTTGCAAGACCGATGGGGTTGGTGGGTCTCAATGGTTTCCTTACGGAATAAATACAGCAGAACTCTGTTATAACGTCATCGAAGGGACCAGGGAAAAATCCTCGTTATAACCGAGGTTGCCTGTATTGACATTACCTTTTCCTGTTCTCAACATAGATGTTGTATAACGTTACAACTAGTGCACATCGGTAATGCCACACTAGTTTCGCGTCATCTCGACAGATCTACGAAGTTTCCTGTTATGTTCTCGTAAGCACGGATGAAGCCCTCACGATTTTCCCAAATTGTGGAAACAGATGTACATGTTTTTCGTAGGGGACTAATAATAAATTTAATAAATTAATCAAGCACACTTTCCTGTCAATCATGAAGGCTCTTTCTTTTCATGGCCCTTTCGGCCATGTTGTCAACGAGGAATGTAATGGCGACGGAAGATAAGATGGTCGTGTCTTGGATAATCCCCCCCTCACCGTCCTGTCACACGCTCTGACTCACAAAGAATGCCGATTCCAGGAAAATAACGTTATGGCTCGCCGACGTTCATTTTTCGTATTGTGGGAAGTTATACACGATCTTCAAACCTGGAACGCAACACAAATAACATTTTCGAGAAAGAGCCGAAACTGACTTGCTGTCATGACGGCTACCGAGCGATATGGAAAAGGTGCGAGGGGGAACTTTCCCCTAGGTTTAGCGGAATTTTACCTTTCAGTCTTATCTCTTTTCAAGATCCTGTTTGCGGAGGAGTCGTTTCCCCTGAGCTTCAGATCAAAATCGGGAATTCCCCACTCTCAACCTGTCAGAAGACCCCTCAGGTAATGATTAGGTGAAAAAGCGGTTAAATATAGGTGAATGAGGGGGAAACGTTTTGTAAGGGCGTGTGCTTTCAAAACTCAAAAGTTACAAGATGGTGTGCGGGAAAATCAACTATTAGAGGAAGCTCTACCTCCATACCAACGCGGGAAGCACCATACAGACATGCCAGCTGAGGTGTTTATCAGACTTCGATGCTGGGTTTGTTACATGTTAGATTATACTCACCTGTCTTATCCAATAACATGAATCCCGAAACATCCGCAGCATGCCCCTTCTATGCCTCAACAGGAAATTTGACTGATATATTCATCCCTTGCTCTCCTTGGGTCCATCTTCCCAAGAAAGTGCTGGACAAATTTGACGTTGAATGCTTTTCGTCACTACCTAAGACTTTTCGGAACGCGGTGGAGTTAACACATTGCGTACCTGATAATTTACCCCCTCGATCCGCCACCCTGACCTTAGCCTAAAGCTCGACGCCTACAAGGCTATGACTTTTTTGGCCATAGGCTATTCAAAAGGACTCGCGAAAGACTCAAAAGCGTAGATCTCCGTGAGCGGTTACCAAAATGATAGTAACACTTCCACAATGAGAGAGGGAACTGATTTTGAGTGTAAACCTTTCCGGTCCCCGAATGTACCTTAAGTAAAACGATGCACCCGTAGGAATAAAGAAGTGGTTAGTTGGATTGTTATAATTATTTATTTTGATGGGTTCAATTGAAATCCCCTTGGAGGCGTGGTGTAAATCTTGTCACTTTTTTTCCCGGACCCGCGGTCCCAGTCTGCAAGACTGTGGACGTCGCCATGTTCATAACCAGAATTGTTTGGTTTTGAAATAGTTCATTTGTTAAGTCTCAAGTAGTGAATGGTGTTTAATATTGCAACACACTCTGTTTAACTTTAATATTGCAACCTTTAAACTTATGTTATGAAATCGTGGAAGTTTGGAAAGTTAACATGGTGTAACAAGAGGATCGGGCAGCCGGGGAGAAGAATCGAGGAAGCCGGGGAGGAGCTTTTCCGGGAGGGTGTTTTGGAGCTACGTAGAAGGAGGAGGACTTGGTTTTTGGTGCTCGTCGGCTGTGTGGTGTGAGACCCTTGCTTCTATCCGCGAGTCTACACGTACATCCCTTCGGTCAGCCCCAACAGAGACCCCTTTTCATAGAACTTCGAAGTGCCAGGGCGACCGGCCCATCTTCTCTGCGGCCCAACACCTCCCTATATTTTATGTCTTTCCCTTCTTGCTCTACCCTCCCGGGGTAAAGAGCCCAGTTGCCTTATCGGCCGGACTCTCCCCCTAATGCTGTCAAGTTAGGTGATATGTTTTCCTTGTGATTTTCTTTTATCTTGTGATCTTAAACTTTTATAGCCTTTTTTATAGAAAGTAATTTTAATATATTCTCAAAGAATCTAATTTTTATACATTTTGAAAGAGTAAATTTAGAGTTATTTATGGGCATTTTTATCTCTATTTATTTGAGTTGTTTGTAAAGGGCCTATGATCCTTTAGTGAAGGGTTCCATAACAACCCCAGGCCATGTAACTTGGACACTAAAGAGTAAATTTAGAGTTATTTATGGGCATTTTTATCTCTATTTATTTGAGTTGTTTGTAAAGGGCCTATGATCCTTTAGTGAAGGGTTCCATAGCAACCCCAGGCCATGTAACTTGGACACTCCACCTGCCAGATACTCCAGGGATCTGAGCCTACACCCTCTCAGCTCCCACCAGCGCTTCTACCCTTACGTCTTAAGAAAAACCACTAGTAAGGAAAGGAGTGCTACAATACTCGTCCTGACTCCCTTCACTACACACAAGGACGTGAGAAGTGCATTGTTTTCATATTTACATGATTCTTAATATTGTTTAACTGCTCTGTTGATATAATAATCAGTGATTAAAAGGCTCAGGGTGTATAGTGACTGACTTCTGAATCCTTCCTTGTTGTCAAACACTAAGGCCGTGGAACAGAAAGATCGAGACCGCCTGGGTCCGAATCACCCGCTACCACTGACATCCCCTAACCTTATTGCACAGGGATCGGTATCATATAATAATAATAAGTTGCCATCCTCCGAAGAGAAACAGTAACAAGCACACACCGAACCTGTGACAATAATTGGTGGCAAGCGGTTGGGGGACTTGGATGTAAATTTTCATCGAGTCATTTTTGTCGAGCCCCGGATTCAGAATCAGGCATAAGCACAATTGATTTATTAATACATGTCTACATTTTTCTTTTATTGAAGCATTTCTGTTTAGAGATGTTTGAGCCCGTTGGCTAGTTCTGCCCATTTTCCTGTTTTAAAATGGTGTTCTTTCCCTTTTAAAAGAGGTATATTTCTCATTCATTTTTTTTTCTTCCCATTGAGTTGAGTTATCTCCTGTCTGGATCAATATGGCACTTTCTTCGAAGTCCCGGCTGTGTCAAGGTCATCGAGTGAGGTGAAAAAGTATTTTCTCCTTTCTCCTTCCTTTTTTCGTGCTCCTGACCTCCGTTTCTTATCGGTTAAAGAAGCCAAGCCCGTGATAACTGCCTGTGATAATATATTTATTGCTTTACTTTTTCCCTTTCATGTCTTGGATAGAATCATGAGCGAAGAGGATACAGCCCCAAATTCGAATTCTTCCACCACAATGGCACCAGTTTATCAAATTCGTCCTCCAACTTTTCAGTCAGGTTCGGATCTTTCTCGTTTTCTGGAAATCTTTTCAAGGATTGTAGAGGCTAATCAATGGACAGAAACTCAAAAGAAATCCTATCTCATCGTCTCCTTTGCGTCGGATTCTTCATTGCAAACTGTTTGTCTCAATTCTCCGCCCAGTCATTTTGGTGATTTGGTCGCAGAACTCAAACTTGTTGTTTCGGCGCATCCAGCTGCATCTAAGTTAGCTGAATTTGAGATCAGAACTCTGAAGGATGGTGAACACGTCGATGAATACGAAAGATCCTTGAGGTACCTATATCAGGAAACAGTTGGTGTCAATGCCAAGCCAGACACAGATCTGTTGTATATCAACAAATTTATATCAGGCTTACCAGTCCGTTGGCGAAATAGGGTGGCTGAAAAAATCCCAACAAAGTTGTGCGATGCCCTTGCGCATGCACAAAGATTGGAAGTAGCAGACAGAATGTGCCCACCACAACATACACACAGCTCATGGATTGACACATTGACTTCCAGTATAGTAGCTAGTTCTTCCGCCACCTCTGACTCTTCTTGGTCCCAAGTGCATAAAGAAATGGCAGATTAAGAATGTGCCCACCACAACATACACACAGCTCATGGATTGACACATCATTGACTTCCAGTATAGTAGCTAGTTCTTCCGCCACCTCTGACTCTTCTTGGTCCCAAGTGCATAAAGAAATGGCAGATTTACGGCAACAGGTCCAATCCCTCACATCTCTCGTCCAGACGGTAGTACAAATCGCAGGAGACAACAGGTCGCGGGAAAGTATTTCTCCGCACGGACATCAGTCCAGGAGGGATGGTTGGGATATGCGGGGAAACCCCAGTTCTTACCGTTCTCCTCACAGGCTACGTTCGCAGTCAGGAGGGAAATTCTGTCGTTATTGCAAACGTCGTGGACATGTCATTCAGGAATGTCGCACACGTCCTTCACCGTCTCGTTCAGAAGTTACTTGCTTCCGTTGCCAGCAGAACGGCCATATTCAAAAGAATTGTAGAAATGGATCTGAAAGCGGAAATCATTCGCAGTCTGCTCAGGGAAACTAAGTTCGATCAGTGCTGCGGAGCAAGCACCGGTCCATTATTCTCGAGCTCCAAAAAGAAATGCTAGTCGTCCAATAGTCAGATTCGACTTGTCAGAGCAACATCCTGTCGAACAAAGTGATACAAATCTTCAGATCAAAAGCAACCATTGTTCATTCCAGCCATAATCGAAGGGATACCTTATCAGATTTTAGTGGATACAGGTGCTAGCCTATCTCTTGTTGATCTTTCATTTGTTCGAAATGTTCTCAAAAAGAAAGTAAGGCCTAGTAACAAACTTCCAGGAATCATCACAGCTAATGGTCAACCTCTCAAAATTCGTGGTGATATCAACCTTGAAATCGAGTTGGACAATCGCATTCTCGTCGAGCATTTCTGGATTGTTGATGATTTGGCACCAGTGTGCTTATTAGGTTGTGATTTTCTCAAATACAGTCCTCATGGTCCCTTCTTGATTGATTTGGAAGCAGGCAGAATAATCCAAAAAGTGGAACCTGCACCACAAAACTCATCCCCAGGCAAAGTTTTTGTTGCAGAATCATTTCTAGTACCTTCTAGATCAGAAGTTTGTTTATCTGTAATACTTGAGTATCCAACCTCAAAATTGGATCAAACTCTTCTGATAGAGTCACACAATCTTCCAGATGGGTTAAAATTAGCCCATAGCATTGGACTATCAAAAGACAATAGAATGCTAGTTCGCATGGTAAATTTCAGGAATGAACCCATACAGTTGTATTCAAAGCAAACCATAGGAACGGTAGATGAGGTTTGTGCAGTCCAGCCAACTTCTGATTCCCCTGCTCAATCAGATATTTCTCTGAATTTTGATGAATTTGATGTGCCTTGGAATCAGTTATCAGAAGCAGAGACCATCACTTTCAAAGATTTTCTGTCTCAGAATTGAAAGATTTTTACCTTTTCTGGAGATAAGCTTGGACAGGCTGAAGGAATCAAACACAGAATTAACACAGGAGATTCGTCTCCAATTAGACAAGCAGTTCGCAGAGTGGCCCAAGATCAGCGTAACATTATCAAGGACCAGGTCAATGAAATGCTAAAGGATGGTATCATTCATCATTCCACAAGTCCATGGAGTTTACCAGTTGTTCTTGTTAAGAAGAAAGATGGTAGTTGGAGATTTTATGTAGATTTTCGCAAACTCAATTATGTCACTATTAAAGATAGCTATGCTTTGCCTCGCATTGATGAATGTCTTGACTCCTTGTCAGGATCAATCTATTTTTCAGTGCTGGATCTTGCATCCGGCTACTGGCAAATTCCTGTAGCTGAGGAAGATAGGGAAAAGACAGCATTCACTACTCATGTAGGTCTCTATGAATTTCTTGTCATGCCTTTTGGTCTTACAAATGGTCCTGCAACCTTTCAGCGTGCTATGCAGGATACCTTGCGAAGCCTGCAATGGGAAACTTGCTTAACCTATCTAGATGACATCCTTATTTTCAGTAGAAACTTCACTGAGCACTTGAATAGGCTTCAACAAGTCTTTGATAGACTTCACTCTGTTGGTTTCACTTTGAAACCAGACAAATGTCACTTCCTAAAGCAAGAAGTAGAGTATCTAGGTCACATCATCAAACCCAAAGGAGTAATTCCTAATCCCAGACTTCTCAGTGCTATTCAGAATTGCAAATTTCCAACTAATGCTCGTGAAATCAAAAGTTTCATAGGTTTAGCTTCATATTATCGAAGATTTGTCAAAAACTTCAGTTCCATTGTCAAACCACTGCTGTCTATGACAGAGAGACAGGCAATTGTGACCTGTTCTCCCGAGGCTTTTCAGGCATTCACAACATTGAAAGATGCTTTAATGAATGCACCAATACTTGCACATCCTGATTTTTCCCAACCTTTCATTATTGAAACGGATGCTTCCTCCATAGGAGTTGGAGCAGTCCTCTCACAAAAAATTAATGGGAAAGAGCACCCAATTGCCTTTGCGAGCAGAGTCTTGAACAAAGCAGAAATAAATTATTCCATTACCAAACGTGAAGCATGTGCACTTGTTTGGGGAGTTAGATACTTCAGACATTATCTGCAGAACCATGATTTCACTCTGAGAACAGATCATCGTCCTTTGCAATACCTTCGACAAATGAAAGACCCTAAAGGTCAAATGGCTCGCTGGATTTTGGAACTAGAGCAGTATAGATATACCATTGAATATAGAACAGGTAGAACCAATGCCCATGCTGATGGTCTTTCACGATTACCAGTGGAAGAGAAAGACATAGTTCCCGAACTTTCGGATGATGTCCTTTTTCCTAGAAATAGTAACTCAGATATTATAGGCCACACTCAACTAGTATCTGGTTGGAGTGGGAGTGCCACGGAGCACCAAATCTCGTAGCGCCAAAAACATGTAGGACCAAAAACTGGCTCTCGCTTTGAGTAAAAACACGTAGCGTAGAAAACACGGAGCACCCAATCTCGTAGGGCCAAATTTGATCTGAAGCCGGATATCACGTAGCATCGAATCATGTAGGAACGAATCACGTAGCATCGAAAACACTGGAAGTTCTCACATGAGGTAGAAAATTTTTGGATCGAAAACACATTGCATCAAAACTTCGTTGCCTCGAATCACGTAGCACCAAAACTCCTCAGCATCAAATCACGTTGAACCAAANGAAAACTTTTGGATCGAAAACACATTGCATCAAAACTTCGTTGCCTCGAATCACGTAGCACCAAAACTCCTCAGCATCAAATCACGTTGAACCAAACTCCCCTAGCATCAAATCACGTAGCACCAACCCTCCCAGCATCAAATCACGTAGCACCAACTCTCACAGCATGGAATCACTTAGCACCAAAACCCCTTAGCATCGAATCACGTAACATCAAAAATTAATAGTGCCCCGAATTCGGGCGACATCTACTCATTGAATTCATAACTATTGGTAGTTTCCCTACAACATAGATGTAACTAACGGCTACGGACTTGCTAATATGCTCGCTTGGAGAGGCATGCACCTTACCTGTTTCAGGGCAACTGAGGTATTTTCCGATAACCTCCTACGCCAATCTAATTAATATTTCCTGTGTAAGAAGAAATTGAAAGTTAGTAAGATGTCAGGACAATTTAGGATCAGTAGCGGCTCCTAGGGGAGGATAGGCCCCCCCCCCCTTCCCCCCAAAAAATTATTTGGAGCTTGCACTTATGCACTTTCTCATATACTTTCTCTTTGAAAAGTCCATTAGGTACCTCGAATTTAAGTAGGATATTAAGATGCATTAATTCATTCGCAACTTATGCAAAACGAGCTAAATCCCGTCTGTGACAGCTGAGGCCTATCCAGAACCGCAGAGACCTCCTCTTTCCCAAAGATTACTCAGGACTCCGAATATTATTTTTTAAACTGATTTTAACCTGAGTGGGAAATTTATTTTCCTGATGTTATTTAGAATATCCACACACAGGAGGTGAAATGAACTTCTGCCCATCTCTCTAGTATA
This sequence comes from Darwinula stevensoni, assembly GCA_905338385.1. NCBI lineage: Eukaryota > Metazoa > Arthropoda > Ostracoda > Podocopida > Darwinulidae > Darwinula > Darwinula stevensoni. The sequence goes on from CAJPEV010001225.1 coordinate 20,957, forward strand.
GATAATAATAGAACCATTTCCATAAGGAAAGCAGATTACTTCAAGTATGATACACTGACTTCATTATGTTTGGGGGATTCATATGGATGCATTAGTGAGAAATGTTCATCGCGCACATCGTGCAGACACCTAGAGCTCATATGCGGAAAGGAAAATATTTTCTATTTTTTAAGTCCTCAGGAACCTGGGAAAATAATTTCCCAGGTTCCTAAAAAGTTATTATCGGCCTCCGATTAATCCGTGTAATGCAACGAAATCTGTGTTGGTGTCGCGCATCGTCATCCGTTATTTCTCCCGGGGGGGGGGGGGGTCTTTTTCTCTAGCCTCTTACACCTGTTGGCAAAAAATGACACATCTTTTCTTCTGACGTCATTCGTGGGCGAGCTGCTGTCTGCTGAACATAACGAACCACAGGAGCGCTGAACAGCTCAGCCTCGTCATGGAATGCTAAAGGCCTCAGCAGAGCCGCTACGAAAAGGCATCCTCATGCCTTCCCTCCATTCTCGAATTCAAACTTTTTCTTTCATTCTCTTTCTCTTAAAACCTGCTCCAGATTTAAGGAAAAATGGATCCTTATATCATTCCCGTCATTCCTGCATTTGATCATCATCCTTCATCATGCCAAGGTCCATCTATAAGCATTGTCCAAAAACGACAGCAGACGAGGCGACCCGCTTGGGTAGCAAGGAGCTATTTTTGCGTCGCAACATCCCCCCCCCCACGGGTTCAAACGCGAAGCCGCCAATGGTCGCCGTCTTTCGCACGAAAATCGCATTCGTCAGAGCAATCCAAGTAAGTTACTTCAGATGTAACTCAATCAGAGTATGCCACCTAAAAATGTCCCCATTTTACATATGGTAAGCCAATTTGATGACATTTGAAAGGGTCGGTGAACCAGTGCCAGCCACTAAGATTGGACATCGATTTTCATTTCCGTATTTCCCAATTCATATTTTCACCTTTTATCGCCGATTATGAGAGCTTTATTTTGACTTGTCCTAGAAGCTCTAAAAGAAATATATCAAATCGAAGTTTTATATCATTCATCATGTCATATATTGTCAATTCATACTACATAATGTGTCAATGAATGAATTAATACAGCAGGGAAATAAAATGACAATGAGAGGGGGGAGAAAGAGGCATCAGGGGAGAAACACCGTTAGTCGTCGAGCGATCCTTCCCCGACAGGTCGGACAACCAACGGTAAACCTCTCTAGACGTCTGTCGCACGAGCTGCATGTCACCATGTGGCGGCAGGGGTAGTAGACGACTTCTACTTGACTTAAGAGGCAGATGACACATCGAAATTGAGCAGGAATGTCTGTGGAATAGAGTAGAAACATCAGATTGCAATTTAACCTGAGTAGCACCTAAGTGATGAATGAACGTTTCATTTAAGGTACTGCGAACGTGACATGAACGCCCTTCTATTGACTATTTAAATAACCGAAATCTAGAGCGATCAAAGCAGTTCCAATTATGCGCTCCCTGAACTTTCATAAAGGACTTCACTTGAATAACCCGAAGCAAAACCAACATGTTCAAAGAACTTCCTCTTCCAGGATTCATCCAACTAGCAATTAAAATCCTGAAAACTGTCATTATATCATTTTAATTGCATTAAACCAAAGTACAGCCCTGCTTCCGAAACAGGGGCCAGAGGCCATCTCTGTAGCTGAACTTTTCTTAGTTTCGTTGGAGTACTACCTTCCCCCATGTAGAAGAACAGTACTCCCAAATCCTTATGGGAATTAAAATTCCTTTACAAGAACAGAACTGTTCCCGATATATCTATCAGGGCAGCAGTTCTTTTCCTGCTTCGACATAGCGTATTGAAATAGATACGGAGTGTAGAAACTTCCATCTAATGCGATCTCTAAACGCCCCAGACTGAGTTTCCTTTTGAGAGACCAATAACATGCACTTTTGATGCTCATCCAAGTGCCTTCACATGGAGTCAAGTTGGAAGTTGAACCATCCTCCCTACATCCCCTGAGCCTGAATTTTCTGGAGACTCCCTGGGGATGGTTACGTCTTTAGACCGACTTGTTGAAGAATGCAAAAGTCGGTTGTGGTCCTCTGTGGTGCCTGTGTAGAAAGATCGGGCACCGTGCGAAAAATATTGTGGACTATTTCCAGCGGTATCAGGTGTTGACTCGCTAAAGCGGCTACTTTGAAAGGACAGCGCTGTACCCTCCACTCCACTATCAGCCGAAGCTATTTTACATTCTCAACATCTAACTTCTTTTCAATAATTGCTTATGGTATGGCACAATACATTTGCATGTTGAATTGCAATTTCAGTTGAACATTCATATACAAGGTATGTAAAGTATATCTTTCTCGAAAATAGCTCTGTTGTGAGCGAAGATATTTGGATTAAATGTTGTTGATCATTGTTTTGCTACATCTGTATGCAGTTTCTTAATCTAAAAAAATCCTCCCATAAGAGCTTACCACTTGGAACTGGAGGAGGAGGAGCAGCAGCTTCTTCTGCTTGAGGCAGAGGTCGCTCTTGGGGTCCTGCAAAAGTAGCAATTGAAGTTACAGTGCAAAAAGTTGAAGCCAAATTGGATAACTACAATCAAGCAACTCGAGGTGCAAAAAATAATAATAATCTCATGATTTATATTCCCGAACAGGGAGAGGGCAGGGGGGCAAAAACGAGCAAAAGTGTCAAAGACAAGCGGGTGCGGACTGGTGGGAGGAGGGGAGTTTGGGGCTCTAGCATAGCTGACCACCATCTGGTCCTCCCTGCTTGAGCTTCTGGTCAATGAGAGTGATCGTCCTTCTCCTTCTATTTTCTTTTATCTTCTCGGAAATATTAGTACGTGAAAGAATGTGAGGAGAAGAGTCGATGGAGTCGAACGTCGTCGCAACAGTCATAGTGCAGGCGTGCTGCCCATCAGAAACCCAAAATTGTGAGCTCGGAAGACAATCAACGTATCGTGTGTCGTCTCGTAGCTCTGAACCGCTGCTCTGAGGCGGGCATCCGGTTCCACCCACGTCTTCCTTCATGCTGTTCGTGTTGGGGGTTGTATGGATGGGAGCTTTTGCATCGTCGCATTCTCTCATTCTTTTCACCGGCCTAGAGTAATCAGTGTGAACTCTCCCTTTATAATATCTACTTTCACATGGCCACCCTTTGCTTTGGCGTCTTTTCAAGTGTACACAAAAAAATACATCGAAAGACGCATGTTTCTACTGACTGCGGACCATTCGGTCACGGCCACACGTGCCATTGCGGCCACAGATAATCCGGGTTCGGCAATACCTATATTACGGGACCTTACGAAATATATGCCAGCAAACGAAGCGTTTTCGTGCCCTAGATGTTGGGGATTCCCTCCTACGTGGATATTTCTCGCGTCGGGACAGCTGGAGTTCCTTTTCCCTCCTTTCACTAAACGGAAAGAGGGAAATCCCTCGTTATCTATCTCGGTCGACCACCAAAAAGGCGTTCCCTTTGAATAAAATCTGTATCCGGCACTGCAGCCAATGGAAAATAAGAATGTGGGAAGACAGATGAAAGCCAAAGAAGACACACCCCCTCCCTCCATACTCAAAGGACCTCCGTTAAGTCATTGCTGAAGTTCACCTTGCTGACGTCAGTGGTTTCCTTGCTCTTCTTATTCACGACCGGTCGAAAAAGGTGAGTGCCTTAATTCCGAACCTTTTCTTTACTGCCCTACTTGGATATGCCTTAATTCTGAAATAAGTCAATGGTTTCGCTACAGACGTGTACTGCGAATACTTTTATCAATTATTGGAATTCCTTTTCAGTTCTCAAACATCCAAACCATTCGTTCATAATTTTTTTTTCTCGTTTTGCACAATTTACGTGACGAATAACAACGCCAAAACTACCGTGATGTTTTAGTTTTCATTCTTGGAAGCTACATCATGGAAAAGTAGAATTTAATCATTTAGATATATTAATTTTAATACAAGTTGTTCGTATTTAAATACGAACACCCTCTACATTTACAACATGGAAGTGATGCTCACTTTCTTCGAGTGCATTTTCTAAAACAAAGGCGTACTTTGCTTACTCTGGTTAGATTGCTTACTCTGGTTAGATTCCAAAATACTTGTCCTGCGTTAATTCATAGTTAGGGGATAGGTGGGGTTCTGCAACTTTTCAGACTACAGTACAAGTTAAAATACTGGGGCGAAGATAAAACTTTCCTTCTGTCATCGCCTTTCCTAATGTTAACAGGAGTAAGCGAAAGCATGACATCCTCCTTTGATAGCAGTGACATTACATCCTAACTGATTCACCATCCACGTGCATGCCGTTACATCTTTCTTGGTGAACTCCCAGTGCGCGGGAAGTCTCCAAAAAGGAGGTTTATTTTGTTCTTTCTGAGTGAGACAGCCTGTAACCTACTCACTCCCTCTTTCGATTGCCAAAATTGAAACGTCGTTTAGCAAAACGCCACTGCCTGTATTCTAATAGGGATGCTACTTCAATGTCGCATCCAAAATGGACACACTTGTCCTCAGAATCTCGCAATCATAGAGCTTGATGTCGGGTTTCCTCGCGTGTTTTCATGATTGAAGGAAATGGAGGAGAGCGCGCAATCGTGTATGACCAGCCTATGCATCAGCTGGCTCAGGGGCATTAATATGAAGAGCGCGACAGGGGCATATGTCCCTACGACCACTGGGGCACTCAAAGGAAAAGGCGTAAATATAGCATAGTTGTAAATTTTTAGCTCAGAATTAAAAAAATTCTGCACTTTTATCAAATTTCTTACTTGCAGTCATCCATTCACCAATAATTAAAGACATTAATCCGAAAGTCAGAAAACCCAAAGAGAGGTCAGGAGCATCATGAGTGCAGAGGAAAAAAAGAAGCAAAAAGGCTACTTTTGTTTTTCAAAGTCTCATACTACAGTATGAGTCAAGAATCTGGAATCAATAGGGGAATGTTGAAGGTGCTCTGTGGCTGTCATTCCTTATGATTCATAGTTTCAACCGGCATAAGCACTAGTCCTTTCTCACTTCCATATCACTGCCAACATAAATAAAAATTATAAGTATAAGCAAATAACTGTTATATTAGCTAAATATGCTATTGATTCCAGACATTTGACTCATTGTACCTATCCTTTATACATATCCTTGACAGAGTATGAGATACCATTTTTGACCTGCTTCAGTTTCCAGGTCATTCGCACGAAAACCTTATTCTCTAGCAGGTGTCTCATTTCCTCTAGCTCGGTTTTTTCAGAAGAGAACGGGAAGATTCCCGACGCCTCAAATCGCGGTAACAGTCATACACCTTTCTCAGAGGCACCTGATGATTCTTTTATTTAGATGGCGGCTTATAAAGAATTGGAGGGAAAGAGGAAAGACACGCGAATAATAGCATCAGGAGGATACACGTACAGGCTCGCAAGCATCCGGAATAACATCTCATACTTGGCATGCAGGGAGAGCTATTGCAGCGCCACCGCAAAGCTGCAAAATGGGCTTCTCATCGGGAAAAGGCCCCACATACACGCCCTCTCCTCAAAATGAACTTGAACTGAAGGCACGAAGCATGATGCGACAGAGGGCATCACATGAAAGCACACGACTTTAGGACATCTACTTGAATCCGTATCCCTTTCTTAGAGTTGCAAATAGACAAAGATCTTGAACATCATATATGGAAACAGAAAAGCGAGTGCTTTCTTAATTCAGAAAATTTTATATTCAATACCGATATTGGATTATTTACCAAATAATGTCGTTGAGGGGGAATGAGTATTTCAATTACTTCAAATAAAGTTGGGGGTGCTTTAATATTCTGTCCTCTTGATGCATTCATTTTTGGTCAACTTGCGTTCTTTTGAGGACGGGAGCTGTCGTTGACTACAGACAGGCCGAAGGAATCATGTCCCGGAGCAGGGTGACAAGCCGTCCGGCAGGTCTTCCTAGAACACCAACTGCATTTGGCGCAGCACTCCAGGGACCATTGGGGAAATAAACGGCTTCTCTCGAAAGCTTTCGCGAAGTCTAAATAGACGATGTCCACGGGATTCCCTTTATCCCTCTCTTCCGTCACCCAGTCGTGGAATTCGAGCAAATCAGTGAGACAATTTCGACGCCTCCTAAAGCCGTGTCGAGAGTCCCGAATGAGCGAGTTTCCTTCGAGGAAATCCGAGAGATGGTCCCTTAGTATACTCTCCATGATCTTCCCTGGGATACGAGGGGTTACACGTTTCCGCGCGGACTTGCAATGATCTGAACACCAGGGATTTTGTTTCAACATTTTTCTCATGTTCAGCGGTTCCCAGAGGCTAGGCAGACACCTTCTCAATGTAATCGCCGCCAATTTGCACACACTTCTCAGCCCTTTTGATCCATGTGTCGAAACAGGCCTTGAAATCCTCAGTTGTGAAACTTTGAAGCTCCCCCAGAACAGCAGCAACAAGCTGATCCCTGGTTTCGAAGTGGCGGCCTCTCAAGGGCTCCTTCAGCTTTGGAAAGAGCCAAAAGTCACAGGGGGCCAGGTCAGGGGAGTAGGGTGGTGGGGTCAAGAATGGTCCCTTAGTATGCTCTCCATGATCTTCCCTGGGATACTCGTGAGACTTACCAGCCTATAATTTCCTGGATTACTCTTTTCGCCCCTCTTAAAGATCGGTACGACGTTTGCTCTGCCGATTTACTGCCGAAGTCCTCCATGTCATCCTAGCCTCCTACAGAACACAGGAGGAAAGATGCTCCCAAAAACGTGAATGGTATGTACTGATGGAAATTTTCACTCCCTTCTTAAGGCGACATGTGAAATGTTCCATCGCATTGCCAAGAATGCAATAGCAATCGTTAATCAAGTGATAGAGGCTTTACGGTTACATCATCTGCCTATGGCGTTGCGAAGTCTTTTTTTTTCCATCCTGACAAGGAAGACATGGTATAAGAGCTGCGGGAGTGTGTGATACCCGAAGGAACACAGAAATTGGGAAAAACATTTGTGCGACTGGTCGTCACGTATCCGTAATTCCATGGATGAACTGACCATGGTGACCGAAGGAGCAGCGCTACCATCAGCGGCTTTTGCTAGCTCTTCCCGAAATCGCTTCCTTCCAGCATCAGTTGACATTGGACCATGTTGGTGGGCCGCTTCCACGAAAATTTTCCCAGTTTTTATGACTGTGGTCTGACAAGTTCTGTGCCAGCGCCTCCAATAAGTCTTTCCATCCACAGTTTTATTATTCGTAAGGAGATAACCCATATCATTACTCTTGTGTCTCTGAGAGTGAGGGCGTGAGGTGTAGTTCATGCGGTATTGATATATTGCAATATGGAAAATCTTGGTCCACAAAAATGTTAGAATTATTGGAAATACTTTAAGTTGAATCAAGAATCGGTAATTTCTATTGACTACTCATTTCATCAGTAGTATAGATTACCAAAAACCAGAAAATCTGTCACATCTCATGATGGGTGCTAGCCAAATTACCAGCGTATGCGTGCTGAATTCCGGCTTAAGTATGAAACTCAATGGGAATGTGAGCCAACTAACGTCCGAGCACTGACCATGGTGACCGAAGGAGCAGCGCTACCATCAGCGGCTTTTGCTAGCTCTTCCCGAAATCGCTTCCTTCCAGCATCAGTTGACATTGGACCATGTTGGTGGGCCGCTTCCACGAAAATTTTCCGTTTTTATGACTGTGGTCTGACAAGTTCTGTGCCAGCACCTCCAATAAGTCTTTCCATCCACAGTTTTATTATTCGTAAGGAGATAACCCATATCATTAATCTTGTGTCTCTGAGAGTGAGGGCGTGAGGTGTAGTTCATGCGGTATTGATATATTGCAAGATGGACAATCTTGGTCCACAAATATGTTAGAATTATTGGAAATACTTTAAGTTGAATCAAGAATCGGTAATTTCTATTGACTACTCATTTCATGAGTAGTATCGATTACCAAAAACCAGAAAATCTGTCACATCTCATGATGGGTGCTAGCCAAATTACCAGCGTATGCGTGCTGAATTCCGGCTTAAGTATGAAACTCAATGGGAATGTGAGCCAACTAACGTCCGAGCTTCCAGCCTGAATTCTCGGAAAGACACTTCTGTTTCGTCGCGCGGAAACCGTCTAACAGATCAGTGTAGCCTTTCACCCTCGGGCTGGCCCCGGCATCCCAGGGGAGGGAGACTCACCAGTGATCTGCACTCCCATCTCTATTCAATGTAAGGGTTGAATTCGCAGAGCTGAATTTCCTACGTGTATGCGCGGGAATATAAGCGTGAGGAGTGATTGACCTTATTTTTCTTTACAAAAAACGGAGGAGAGGGAAGGCCACTTGAAGCTCAAAAAAGCGTTACTCTGGTTGCATTTCTCTCTCAATTTTCGCGCATTTCTTGCACTTTCCTGAAATAAGTTTAGAATCGGCATGGTCAATAATTAGAGTCTCTAAAAACATGGTGTTGGTTTTCAGCAGGTTAGATAAAAGAGGTTAGTTTATTATTCTGTTATATCAAGAAAAAGGCCTTAGAAACTAGCGACAGAAAAAATACACTGCAAACCTTAAGAGTAAAATCAAATTTCTCATTTCATACAATTAATACAAAAGCAAATATTTATATTCACAGATTGGATACTGGACACCTAAAAAGTTGCGTTCACAGTTGTAATCATGTAGGATACCTTCATCGGAATCCGATGGTTAGAGGGACAAAGTCGTCCATACATATTTTATTTTTTATTCGGCTGAAGGAAACATCAATTCCGATTTCATTCCCTGACGCACTGAAACGTTTCAAGATCCAGGGAGAAGCCATCCATGCAATAGCATTTCTTCAGATGGCTGTCGCAATGGAGGTGTAGGTCTGCGTCGCAGTCCTCGTCCCTCGAGCATTCGTCTCCCAGACTCCCGGGGATTCTCTCTGTTAATCATTTCATAGATGAGGGATGCTAGAATCAATCCAAAAAAAGTTTTTCGTTTGCACGGAATACGCGAACACCAAGGTGTTCATTCTGTCATGGCTATACTCTACTGCACTTGGAGGAGGTTACATATCCTCTAGCGATTTGGGGACAAGCACCTCACAAAGAATATTGCTTAAAATTCGAGCTTGCTTTAATTTCCAGTTTCAAGACAGTTTACAAGCGAAAGCCTTGGGGTAGATATACCTCAGCTAAGGATGACGTAATGACAAGATTGTGCATTCGGTGGTAGGTAGGATTCACTTTTGTCATCCTGGTTTTCATTTGCATTGCTTAAATCTTGGAAACCTCATTCCCGAAGATTTTGCATATATATATAGAATATAGGAATTACATTTTATTTTTATCTTGCAAAATGCTTACTGCCTTTCAGCACGTTGAGGCTGTTTATGCCTCGCCTGCCGGAACTGCAGCTATTAAGAAGATTATGGACTCATTTGAATCACAGGATCTTATTAATAATTCATCGTTTTTTATATCATAGCAGAATGAATATATATGATTTTCCAAGAAATACATGCGTATATGAAGCAAAGCATATGCATCTTTAAATTCCACCTCTTTGAAGAAACCGTGTTAGGACATTCTCTGTCCCACAAGTACATCGCAATAAAATGATGTTTCGGCTTAAACCTAGTCTAATAATTCCCTCGATCGTTCCAGTGATGTCATTGAAAGCATGAGAAAACCTAGGGTCTCCCATGCAGTCTAAGAAAGGAACTGGGAACTAAAGTTCCCCCACTTTCATGTTGAACTTGAAATATCTCAAAATCGAGCGACATATAGAGAGAATGCCATGGCTCACCACAGAGGAGGGTGTCAACGTCCAGTTCGTAATCATCGGCGCAGGTGCAAATTCCTGCCTCTTCGTTGCAATGGTAATGGAGGTTTGCGTTGCAATCGGTATGATCGGAGCACGCGTCTCCCAATCCGCCATCCCCAGTCACTGCAAATCGATAACCTCGTGGTGAAGACGTCTCTTCCTCAGGGGGTAATGCCATTTTAGAAAGAATGGGTTAGTGTTCAGCTGAAAATTATATGCTTGATTAGCTGGTGAACACATAATTCGACGCGATATTTTTCTTTTCACCACTTCCCGTAAGAAGACGCGGAGAATGGGACAAATAAATGGTTACCGCACAAGAGAACGGTTGTGTCGAAGAAGTATCCATGGGCACAGTCACATTTCATGAGGCACAAATTGCAGGCTAGATGTGCACTCTTGTCGCAGTCTTCGTCCTTTTCGCAAGGATCTCCTATCCCTCCTTCACAAGGTTCCGGATTTTCATCAGGTACTTAAGTTTAAAAGAAAAGGAAAAAGAAAAAATACATAGGACAGGTCACATCAATGGGAGGATGATGATGCTGGAGATTACAATGACTCAAAAAAAAAAAAAAATCCTGGAAAGTCAGGCTGTTTGGAATCTCCCAAAATGATCAACTGTGAGCACCTGCACCGAAACAATAGTTATCTGGATGAAATTTTACGTAGAACGGCAGAAGTTGAGGTATAGCAAATTATTTTTCACCAGGAGTCATATTCCCTTGTCTATGAAGTCAGAGATATCAAGTTCTGATGTATCTCGTTACTAATGATACAGTACTATGATCTTGAATCTTTGCATGAAAGGGGATAGGAGAAAAATGAACATTGGCACGATTTCAATTAATGATAGCATTAATTCTGAATTAACTCTTGAAAGTATTAACCGGCTTCATTTACTATTGTGTTGTGTCCTGATTACGTCATTCCGTCACTTGCTCTAAATGCTATCGTTTGAATTTGAGAAAACGCTTTTCGCTCAAATATTTTTCAGGAGTCTTACACTGCTTCCAGAAAGGAAGACCTACCAACGTGTTAGACCTGCAGAATGCAGGTCAGGGTCTCAATTCCTGAAAGATGAGTGATGACAAGAAAACGCATCCGTGAATCGCAATGCTCAATCTCCGCCACTCACCGCATTCTCCCCCATCTCCCACGAAACCATTGTCGCACTGGCAAATCCCATCATAGCAATCCGAGTTCGGGGTGTCACATCCTAACCCAGACAAACAGGATTCCCCTAGGTTTGGTAGCCCTTGGAAGGAAAGAAAAGTTAAAAACAAGCAGATAGGCAAGCCCAATTCAGACCTGAGACCTCTTTTAACTAAGAACAGTGATTTGCCAATATATCGCCACCCTCGCTCATCGCCATCTGCCAACTACATCTCATTTACAGACATGCAGTACATTTTCTCCTCTCGAAGTCATCATCGATATTGCGCTTAGTATCGTATGTGCTACAACAATTATCTAGTACTAAGCACAACTAAATACATTATGATTTTTAGAACATCTGACGCTTTGAAATTGATATCGTTCATTTATGTATTTACATACTAACATTAAATTCGAATAGTGCCTCCTCTACATTAGGGAATATCATGACCTTGCCTGATCTGAACTCCTGGGACTTCTTTCTATGGGGTTTTCTAAAGGAGAGTCTTTGAACGCAACAGAACTCAAAACTGCAATTTAAAAAGAAACAGATTTCAACAGATACTCCCAAAGTTCTGCAAAATTTTGTTCTTCGTTTGCGAAAATTCAAGAGCTGCGAGGACGTTACATAGAGCATGTTCTACACTGGGAAGCTCATTTCCCAAGTATAGAGAAGCTATTGTTCAAATTGCATGGTTATAAATAAATATATTTATCAATTTCAAAGTGTCAGACTTTTTAAAAATCACACTGTATTGGCTGCCACCGTTAGAGGAAAAGAGAAAACTTAATCGAGAGAGAGCCGTGCATAAAACAAGTGTAGAATATTGGAGGGGACTAAGTAAAGCAATATAGCTTCACATCAATTTGGTCCATTTTTATTTCAGGACTTTCGATATTGAAGCACACCGTGGTTCATGCAATAAAACCACCCACGTTAAGGCGCCAAAATCAGCGACGAATAACTGTTGCGATATTGAGGGTTCACCGTACTTTCCCATTTTGAACATCGACTACCACTATCCAACTCTCGTCCATGTGTTTTCTATATCCTTTGTGAATTCCCAGGTGTCTAATCATACTTCCAGCGAATTCTGCTTTTAGTTACTAGTAGTTAATTTTTAAGTTTCAGTGTTAGCAAGAGAAGAATGAAGGACAACAATACAAAGCACCTAGCAGCCAGAGAGAAGCGAGGAGAATATGACGTGTAAGGTTACATAGGTGTTTGCCGTTGTCTGTAACCTAACAGCGTGTTGGCTGGCTTGAAAGCCCTTTTCCAAGCTAGGTAGCTGAGACATTCATTTCATAATTGTAAATCGAAGGTCAGCCATTTGTAACCTTTCTGTCAATTGTAGTGGAGTTCATTTATTTCACTTTAACTTGCATATTGTATTTCAGACTGTGCTCGTCAAACCGTGCGTAATATCATGGAGCTTTTCGAGTCCAAGACAATCACGGAATAATTTAAATGCAATGATTATTGTTATTGATGCATTCAAATGAAGAAAGTAATCTTCGGACGGATTGAAATATCCCGTAAAAGTGCTGGCAACAATTTTTTCTACGTAGTACGTTAACACTCGTTAGCTGAGTAGTGGAACTGTTCTAAAAATAAACTATTAACGGTAAAACCAGTATTGACATAATATTAATGATTCATTATTCCAAAAGTTGTGGTTCGGCATCTGTACTTTCAGGCCATGGAAAAATACATTCTGCGACACAGCATTTGTGTTTTTTCCTATTTTCTTTCCGACCTATCCAATAGCAAAATCGCGTTTTTTCACAAGTAACTTAGTGAGAAATTAATCATAGTTATTGTCCTAGGACTTCATTAAACACTACGATGTTGGTGTAGACACTTTCACCTCTTTGGTCGTTAGTCCGCTGACTATTTAAGACCATGAATTTGAAGCCTCTTCTCTCCTAGACGTGAGTTGGCCACAGAACAGCTTTCCATGTTAAGAAGACAGGACACGGCAAAACACCCCTACTTTCTCGAAGGTCTGCCCTGCGCTTCGTTAATCGTCATGGCAAAGGCAGCGCGGATGGGACACTGACACCGAATAAAGACGAAGGGCAACTGCGTATCAGATGATACCAAGGGAATGCGGGGTATGAGAACACTGCAATCTACGTTCATTCCGATGAAACTCTCGGCTTGTACGACATGGGGATGCAAGGCCGTTAGGACAAGCCGATTGCCATTCGCCAAACCTAAGGCTAAGTTTAGGTTGCAGAGGACGATAATGGGCATGCTGGCTATCAACTGAAGCGCATGGCTGGGAATGGCTTGAAGCTATATGGAATGTAGGAATTTGGGTGGGTATGTTGCTGCATCCTCAGTGCCCTCCATATAGTCTGCACTCGGGTAGACGCGTTCCTGACTTGGGAAACGTGCTCTGATCATGTCGTTTATAATATTAAACATGGTCATCGATTAAGCCGAGCAACGTCGAGGTCTTCAAAAATCTCTTGAATGAGTTCAAACGGATTTTGGGAAGGTACCCCCATCTGCAATGCGCATCTGACTTTCAAATTTCCCTTCACAACATCCAGGAGGTAGTTAGCCCAAGCTTGTGCAGGTAACTCTCGTGCAAGGCCCTTCCCAAGGCGTGCAAGGGCTGCACTCGCATGTTGATGATCATAGGGAACACGGTGATTTCCCTTTATATGTAGGAGCGCTTTAGAGTAGCATTCAGCCCGAATGCCACGCGGCACAACAGCAACACTTGAATGAAGTTTTTGTTTACACATGCGGCCACTTTTCTTCAAAATAGTCGCTGCTCTAAGGTTGGTTCCACTAACTTCATGATGTCTCAAAAGGACCAATCCTGGGCTTCATAACAGTGTTCTTGAGCCATGGGTGCTTCGTCCCAAGCAATGAGTCTCGTTTGTTAAATTAATTTTGTGTCATTGCTTTGTAGGCTCATATTACATGTGGACTGAGAGTTGCTTTTAATTAGAATCTTGAAGCAGGAGTGAGCTGTCATCCCACCATCCAACAGCAATACTGCGATATCTGAGGTGATTACAGCCAAATATATCTTACCACGTGCACGGGTTGCTGCAAGGAGATTAATGAACTTTTTCCGCATCCCCCGGAACTGTCAATGTAGAACGTATTAGTATCCAAGTCCTTCCATGACAGCATGAAACACCCCACGTTGATCAGAATTCATCATTGGCATCTCGCACTCCATAGGTTGTACCAGTGATTCGCTGTTTTAATTTGGCTGCTCTTGGAAGACCAGTGGCAAAGCGCTTGCTGCTAAGGGCGCCTCTGGCAGAACGCGCATACCGGGGAAGTAATTCAGGATTTTTCCATGTACCCGAATAGGTCTTCAACGTGCAGCAGAGCTTGGTCCTCCGTTTCTTGTGAGTTGCATTGTAGGATCAACTGCAGCCTGACAGGCATTGTGAACGATGACTTCGGTCAGCATAACGCAAGCATAACGCAATTGAGTTCCTAGGAGTTCCGAAAAGTAACAGTGCGAAGAAGAGCTGGCGAAGCCGCATAGCAGCCGCTTCTGATATTCAGTTGTCCCACATTTTGTCAAGTTGCAGGAGGCCACCGCGAATTGCGATTTCTTCAGATTTGGCGCATACCTCGCCATTGATAATGCGGAGGCAATCATACGACGTCACTCCTTGAATATATGCGGCCAATTGATAGATTCCTGGTGCCTGACCCAGACTTCGCCGCGGTTTTCACTCCTTGGGATGCTTGTTCCATGTATAAAGAGTAGAGGTAATAGGATACAGCAGTTGACGTGCAGCAGGGTCTCTTCCGTTCAACTCAAACCATTCTGGTATAGCCGTGCGATGCTGTCTGCCGGCCACTACTGCATCATCACCCTCTCGGAAGACTACGGCCTACTAATCAGGCATATGTATGCATATACACAGATGGTGCCTGTTGGCGAAGGGGCAACTCATAGATGCGCCACATGGCTTCACAGGAGAATATCTACCGACCTTCCACGAATTGTGCGATCCCATCCACCTTCTGAGTCTCGTTCGTTCTGAAAGTGGAAAACCACCCCCAAACCAGACCCACTTCCAACATCCATGATATGGCAGTCACATCATGACTCGTGAGGGAGTGTAAGGTAATACGGAACGGCGGGTAAATCCAGACAGCGCAAAATAACTAATTTGGAATGTGCATGACAAGCAGTCACTTGTGTCACTTAATCAACAAGTGTGAAAACCTATTGTGACAGTTTCCGTGACTTGAACAACTTTCCGAGAAAAGCAATATCTTCATTTTCATCTCGATTGATGTAAAGAACTGCTCAAGGGGCGTGGCCTCCCTTGGCGTTCCATAAGATCTGACTGATACGAACGAAATCGCACGGAACATAGGATTTAGTATTCTTTCGAAAAGTGGCAGAACCCACAATATTCGTTCGTTCGTTCGTGAGAGCGGGCTCCCGACGTCGGTGCTGTATAATATATTACGAGTATATCAAAGTTTTTATAGCATAGCCTGTAGACCCGGCGTGATAGGCATGGCATGGCCTCGCATGTCTTTTGTGTGCTGATGTCGGAGGGAGTGGAAATCAGTGAGCGTCGTACTTCTCCTAAAAACCTCTGCAGTAGAGTGCCACGACTCAGCCAATGAACGTCTGCGCGGTATGGATGGCGAAGAACTGTCGGAATTGACGGTGTTTCAGACCCGCAGATGAGCGAAGGTAGTTCACAGTGCGAATCATGAAATTCATAACTTCACCCAGTTCCAACTATTGGCAATTCACCTCTTGGTGAATTATGCAGTGGAGAGTGATGAGAATTGCAATGCTGCTCCACTTTTCTTGTCATAAGACCAGCGAGTTCAGTGTGACAGCCACTCATTGCTGGCGCACAATCTGTAGTACGTCCTGTCAGTTTTTCCCAGAGTAGCAGATCACCTTCCAGGCATTTGGAGACTTTTTCAAATAAATATATATTTTTTGAAGGTGTTGGATTTTCTCAGAATAAACTTTTTCCTTCAGGTCGCCCCAGAAAGCAAAATCGAGAGGATTCAAATCAGTGATCTGGGAGCCCACTCCACCAGCCCTCCCTATCCATCGGTTGGGAAATGTGTCATCCAGCCAGCCACGCACTGGCAGTGCGTAATGAGGGGGGCGCCGTCCTGCATAAACCATTCTGGTGGTCCGACAATTTCATCCAACTGTGGTATCATCTGATCCCCTAACATGTTCAGGTAATTCTCGCCAGTCGATGTTTCGGTTTCGGAAAATCGGTTACGATTTTCGACGTCTCCTTTTTGATAAAAAAGGCGAATGAAACGGACCATAACTAAGGCTCAAAGACGTTGCCAGGGAGTGTGAGAACGGCAGTCATGAGCCCAATTATGACTAATTGAGCACATTTTTTTATTTATTTGACCAACTTACTTCTCCTCTTCCAAACCATTCGTTTGACAGAAAATCTGACTAAGGCTGTTGGTAGTTGAGCTGTAACTGAAAAAATATTCGTACTTTGGTAGAAGGCTGCTAGTTTCTTATGCAGTACCAAGCGACATTGATACGGTATCCTCTGTCTTGCATATCCAAATTTAACCTTTTAGAAAATACTAACCTTCATGTGCAAATTGAACTAAGTCAGGATTCACACCTGATGATTTTAAACATTGTTCTAATTTTTTTGTTACTATTTGACTGATGACATTAAATTCTCTCGTGGACAGCCCTTAACACAACATTTTCTATCCTAAAGGAAAGTGAGAGGAGTCCAAGACTTGATACTAGTTCAAGGCACTTACTACAGATTTCTCCATCTTGATAAAATCCACTCTTGCATTGGCAATGGAAACCGTCACCATTGGATATGCACTCAGAATGCTCCACTGTGCAGGTTGTTATGTCATCCATGCCGGTGCATGGATCCCCAAGTCCGCTTCTGCTTCCTACAGATAAAACACGTACACATTTTAATCAATGAGGTATACGCTTGTTGGGGCGCCTAGAATGAATGTTGGTTTCCAATACTGGAGCTCAATGCAAGAGTAGTACAATCTAATATAGACGATCGTGACTGACTGACGCTAATTCTAACCATGTACTAGAGAAGTTAGAAATCCGAAACTTGGTACACATGTACCTTTTGGGATGCAGTGTTCAGAAAAAATCAGACTTTGCAGGTACATGCCATAGGGGACATTTCAGGGGGACTGATTTTACAAGCCTAGGCCCAGCCCTCGTGACGGAGGTTTAGGCTTACGCCATTCTCACGCACACATTCCTTCTTCTGTCATTGAAAGAAGTGCGTCTAACTGCTAGGTTGTTCCCTAAGGAGGAACTCCGACTTCGGAAGGGGGTGGGTACATGCCCTGGGGACAATTTTCAGGGGGGCTGATTTCGCACGCTTACGTCAATACCATTCTCATGGATTTAATTTTCCCTATGTATGGAGACTTTTGAACCACCCTGTATCATACGGTCGCTATGGACTGGGGATAAACGGAGCAAAAACAAGATGGGTTAGCCCAGTCCAGTAGCGGACCGCTTTTCGTTTAAGGAGACCTTTTTTATTTTGTGGTCCCCGACTATCAAAAATCTAATTTCTTAGTTAGATTTAGCAAATCTACCCATGGTGCTTATGAAATGATGGTGGGAGGATGGAGGGGTGTACGTGGTTGCGATCCATTCGCAGCGAAGGTTTTGCAGGAACTGACTGCTCTGGTTGGGGACACGGCGCCGCGCCGGAGGCCTGAGTCTTACACAACAGTCAAGTGAGCACAGCAGTCCAGATTCCTATGCCCAAGGGACGGAAACTTGCGCTGTTGCCGCGCTACCTTTTGAAGCCTTCTATATGGGGTCAATTGGGCCCGTAAAACCACGTGGTAGCCAAGCCAGAGCATTTCTATCTCTAATCCGATCTACTGGAATCGTGGTGGACGTCCGACAGAAGTCAAGCTTTACGAACTTGCTCTTCCTCAGGCAAGAGAGGAACAAAATTGCAGGCCTATGGTTGTGTGTCCAATAGATAAGACTAATACTTCTCTTACGTTACATGGAACTTGATCGAAGCTTTCTGTATATCGTAGGGGTAGGCCAGACTCCCGGTTTTCAAAGCCGATTGTACGTTAACCTTTTATTCGGTTTAATGTAGTCCAAGAGATTGTTACCCCGTCCACGCATGTTTAACTTGAACGTTTTGGTTTTCCTTTCGATCAATATCTATGCCTAAATTGTCTTAACCATTCAATACTTTGAGCGAGTGCTTTTCGTTGCCATTTCAATTCTAACTAGCGGCCGCTACGCTGGGCATCTAATGGACTGCAAATTTGAAAATGTTTGCATGAAGACATGAAGCGGTTGGGTTTGAAAATCAACGAGGAAAATTATCACAAAATCTGACATGTTTGCAATAGTAGAAGGAAATCACGACAAATATAATTCAGAAAATCGAAATCAACCAGCAAAACTGGTTTATGAAGGAAATTGGAATCTAGAACGCTTCCTTGTTCAGGACATTGTCAGTTTAAACGTGATTATCGGTCGGGCCTTGCCTTTCCCCATCGCCTTGGATTTTGTGGCAATCGGCAGACCGGACTCGAGATCACGCAACATATACGAGGTAGCTGACCGTGAGAGAAAACGGGCTCCGGCAGCGAAAGACCAGCCATTTCAAACGTTTGTCCCCGATCTTTGTCGACGGTCATACCGTAAGCCAAAGGAATCGGGAATTGTCTTCGACCCATATCGAAGGGAATATTAGGATTGGTCGCTGTGTCGAGTGATACTCTTGCCAGTAAATGAAAGGTTCCCTAGCCAAGTACCGATGACGATCTCGACTTTCATGACGTTATTTTCGAAATGTCGAGCGATTAACCCAGTGCCACTCCAAATGCTGTTTTCAATAGACAGGTTGCGAAGAAGCGTGACGATGGCACCGACTTTAAGATTGAGATCATGGGGCGGTAAACCATTTGCGCTAAACGAATAGAGGAACTCGACGAGGAAGCTGAAATGCTCTCGATTATCATCTTCACCTTGAACCGCCTTTACACTGTCAGTGCTCTTGTATGTTTTCGTTGCGCCTAACAAACGGGACGGAACGTATTCGTTCACTAAACGGAAATGCCCATTTTTTCGAGCACAAAATTGGGCGCCGACGCAGCTATTCCGCGTCGCGTACGCAATACTCTCGACCAAATACTTTGCCTAACAAAGGTCGGGGAGATGCAGATGGATACCTGATATTCGGCACGTACCCCTGAGATTCGTGTCACTTCCGAATTCTAGCAACCAGTGTGAAAACGCAACCTCATCGGTTTTTGCTAGCATATTCATGGTTAAATGAAAAGTGCGGAAATGTTCCCCAAGCGGGTTTATATTGATGTACGAGGACAGATCCAAAAAGTTTCCGAAAAGTTTTTCTTTTAAGTGATGATGTACTTGAGCTAGACCGATAAAACTTACTGATCTTTGCCTTACACACTAACGCTTTTGACATGCACGACTCGACAACACTGCTGGCGCATGCTTAGCGGCTGTGAAAAATGCCGCTAGTGAGGAAAACGTGTTCATCATTTAGCAACGAGCTGTCGTGAAGTTTCGACCAATGAAGAAGTGAATCCATGTGAAATCCTTCCCAGAATGTAGGCAAAGTTTGGTCATGCATGTATGGGTAAAAGTAGCCTATATGAATGACGAACGATTCAAGATTGGAAGAGAAGATCTGTGTGATAACGTCAGAGAAGGACGACCTGAAACATCCCCATCAGAAACTCAGTGCAAGCAGATTGATAAAGCCATTCGTGACAACAGACGTATTAAACTTAAGGAATTTGCTTAGAAAGGAATTTTGCTGTAAGATTCAATATTAGTTATGGTTCAGTGCTGTCCATTCTTAATGTCAAGCTGCACTGTCGCAAAGTTAATGCAAGATGGGTTCCGCGAAAGTTGACCGATGAGCTCAAGTACCAACGTGTCACTGTTTTTCGCAGCCTTCTGAGCCGATATCATGGTGAAAAGGAACAGTTTCTAATGGCAGTTTTCGCTGCTGATGAGACATGGATCCATTTCTTTGAGCCCGAGAACAAACAGCAGTCGAAGTATTGTCGTCATTCCTCGTCTCCCACGCCAAAGAAGTTCAAAGTCATGTCATCAGATGAGATAGTCATGGCAAAATTTTTGGGATTCGAAAGGAGTGATTTACATTTACTTTCTTCAGGAAAAGGCCACAGTGAATGCTGAATATTACAGCACTACGAGAAGCTATCCACCGAATGCTATCAGGGATGTCGACTTCAGGCTTTGTTCTGCAGGACGATGATGCGCGCCCGCATATGGTTATAAACCCTTGAACGTTTACAGAATTTTGATTGCGAGAAACTTCCCCATCCACTTTATAGTCCGGGTCTCGCCCCGAATGACTTACATCTTTTTCCGATGCTGAAAGAAGCGATTCGAGGAAATAAATTCGAAACAGCAGATATGAAGAAAGCTGTCCAGGATTGGTGCAAGCACGAGCCTGGTGACTATTTCGCTGAAGACTTTCTTCAGTTCGTAAATCGTTGGACCAAATGCTGTAACGTAGAGGGGGAGTATGTCGAAAAGTAGAGTAAGTTACGTTGACACTGATATAAAATTTCAAGTTACAGCCGTTTTTCCGGAAACATTTTTTATCCCCCCCCCCCGAATCTGGTCTGCGATGTCCTAGGGACAATTGGGAGAAGCTAGCGAAAATTGCCACCACCATCCTGGTCTTTAATAGTCCCTATCATGTTTGTATACTATACACATGTCGGAATAATTTTTGGTTAGGTTAAAGACCCCAGTTTTTGGCCACGCTGATAGTTCCTCCTAAAGGAATTGGACACCCTGGGCGCACACCGGGAAACACTAGTAATAGGTCCCCGTACGGGAAGATGTTGATAATCTGGTCGTTTTCAAGCATTCTAATTAATGATGCTGGATTTAAGCCTCACTGGCCAGCAACTGGAGACCGGGGTGCTTACCCTATTTGAGAAAGGAAAATTTGCAATTTGAATATGAGGAAATCATTGTTCACATTAGTAATTGCTGTAGAAAGGTGAACTATAGACTCACTGCAATATCCAAATTCAGCCGTGAATCCCTCATTGCACACGCATGTCTCACTGCCGGCCGTCCCTGCACATTCGGCATTGCTCACGCACTCAGCCGTATCGGTGCAAGAATCTCCTGCTGCTTTCTCTGCAGGAGGAAGGTAAACAATGTCATTCTCCAAGATAATCTGGGACATTAACTAGATTTTTTAGTTGAACTAGATTTCTAGATTGTTGAGCCTTAGGTCACCCTTAGGAAGATGAACAAGGGTCCCCCCCGGTTCCATTACTCTATCATGTTTTTAACACTTGGATGGTCGTGCATCAGATGTTGAATTACCTTTGATACCGGAAGATTTGAACGCTTCCTTCGGATGGCTGGCCGAAGTTTTTCTGATATAGGCATGATGAAGGATAGGGAAATAACCTCGGTTTTAAGGAGGACGAAGTATGAAGCAATTGTCTTATTAGAAACCTCGCTATTATTTGTCTGCCTTTCGGGCAAACAAACTCGCTATGAACGTGCCTTCGGCCCTC
Organism: Darwinula stevensoni; assembly: GCA_905338385.1. NCBI lineage: Eukaryota > Metazoa > Arthropoda > Ostracoda > Podocopida > Darwinulidae > Darwinula > Darwinula stevensoni. Next base: position 42,464 of record CAJPEV010001225.1, read on the forward strand.
TACGCTCCAAAAAATTAATAATACATGTTAAGCGTCCCTTTTTGATTATTATACCTACAAACGGCTAAAACTCTTACAGTCATAAGTATTTTTCATTGTGGGCTTAAGCTACTTCTGGTTGTGTGATGTCATAGCCAGCCTGATGTTCGCAACATGAAGCAAGCATTCTTCATTTCTCCCGAAATGTCACCTTATAGTTTATCTTTCATGCAGTGCCTTCTATAGCAAGACTGAAAGGATCAGCTTTCCCTGAGAGAAATTCTGCAGGGTTACCCATTCTTCTCCCTCAAAAAAGGGACCTTTGAGGACGGCAGCATCACAATCTCGTGATTTTCCCTGAAATTGGAAGAGACATTGGAGATGTATACATTTACCCTAAAATTTTTGGGATCAGGAGAGATTATCCTGTGTGACATACGCAGTTGTAGGATTTATCTAAATTCAACATTTCTAGAACCATATGTTTCTCGAAGGAGGATGGTCAAATCCATTGGGGTTTTGCCTAATGACGTCCCACGATGATACTGGAACCGATTGATAGAGCATCTCATGTAACGTGTCATACCGTGATCCGAGGTTGCCCTCATCCGCTAGAGTGCGGAATACTTTGCCAATATAGTTCGGCCGATTTCGCATAGAGCACATGCACCAATTGAGGATCGGATTAATTTAGAGACGAGATGAACCCCTTTACTAAAACATATTTGATTTCCAGTGGTGCATGTCAAAGATAAACACAATTTTAAACAGTTCCCATGAACGTTTGAAGGCGGTGTGGTTGTACTTGGAAAGGGAATGGTAGGTACTCGATCTGGACAATGGACATCAGTTGGGACAATACAAGTCGGAGACGGTATCTTTGGAGAGAGAGACTTGATCCTTCCTCGTAATTCCTTTCCATTCAACAATTTAAGAGGATTAAGGCATTAGGGGAGGAAAAATCTGAAAAGTAAATGTTGTAGGGGGTCCCTAGGGAAGTGCAAAAAGGGGTCACACAGTCACCTCCGACCCATAGTTTAGCAAAAAGGCATTGCCAAAGTTGCTGCTAGATGACCATTCGAGGTTCCGAATTCAAACGGCTGCAACTCCAGAACCGTTGGCGAGAGGAATCTCCAAATGATGTCTTAGGGAAACTTAGACAATTACTTTTGGAGGAGAGGTTGAGATTCAAGCTGACTCAAAAAGTCAAAGGTCAAAAGGCCATGTAACTGGGGTTAGTCCAATTTTTCACAACAGTTTTCCGACCGCTATTCCAGTCTCAGATCCACAACAAGGAAGGGCATGCATGCGATTTTAAAGGACCTCTCGGTCGATCTGTACACCAAATCTCATGGACCTTGTACAGTATAGAGCATTTTGGAGTAAGTTCCAAATATGCTCGTAATTGGGGACAAAAACGTTACTCCTTGTGGTTTTTTTGTTTTTCTTGGCTTCAAGGCAAAAATCGTGAAATGTTCTCTGATAGGTCGATATGGAAGAGTCTGTAGGTTGCAGGGACGCCTCGAACGTGTTTACATGGATTCCTTCGGAAATTTTTATTCGAAGTCGTGCGTTTCTTTTTAAAGAAAAATCGCTTTAATCTTTGACAACACCTTTACTAGAACACGTCGCCAGGCGCCCGTGGGCGAAAAATCACGATGGATTTCTTGAAAGATCGATAGATACGAATCGTCGGAAGGCGTCGATGCAAAAATTCACCATGATCTCTACCCGAACTCCCGCGGAAAAAAAAACCCACGTTTCTGACTGGTAGAAATCGCCATCGATTCTGCCATCGTATACGCTTTCGCCGCGGAATGCATCCCCAGGCTCCCCCAAAGCAAAAATCACAATACCTTTTCCGATAGCTTGATAGAGATGACACTCGGTATGGCAGGGAGAATTCCACTTAATGCTAGGTCAAGGAACTTACTACAGTGACTTGAATCTTGAACATATCCATGTTTGCACTGGCATTCGAAAAGCCCACTCCCCATTTTCATGCACTCGGAATTCTCCACTGTGCAGCTTTCGGTATCTCCAAAGCCTTCGCATGGATCCCCAAGAGCTCCTCTGCTTTCTAAAGATACTATAAATACACATTTTAATTGATGAGTAATATTATCCAATTGCTGGAGCGCCTAGAATAAATGGCATCACCGTTTAGAATTGCTAACTGAGTAACAGATTAAGTCATAACTTCCATTCCAGTCCTCCCTATGTTCCATGTTAGCACACAACCGTTCGTATGTTCCATTTAATGTTTTTCTAACTTCATGCAAATGCCTGGATTTATATTATTTTTTCTCATGCAATAACCGGAAACATTAAGCTATTGGTTGATGTTTTACGATGTCGATGCTTTGATATGATATTTGTGCCCGTTTTCGAATATGCCTTTAGAAGGATTGAAGTATTTCTCCATGGGTTTAGTTTCGCAGAAAGTTAGTTTTCTTCGTACAAAGTTAGCACACGTAGGGAGATAATTTGAGGCAGTCAGATGAAAGAAATTCATGAGATAACTTCGAATAGAGATCAACGACTGATGTCAATCCGCGTGTTATTTCGCATACGCATGTATTCATTAGACGTCACTGCTTAGCCTCATTGAAAACGTCCTAAAAGTGTAGGGTGCCTACTAACAAAATGAAAGGTCACATTGCACCATGACTTGATCAAATACGAGGGCTGATTTTAAAAAATGTCCGGAAGAGAATTTTGTCGGAAAACTACTTAGAGCATCGAAATGGCAACCATGTAGGATATTTGGCAACATCTCCTGACGCCACATACCGGAAAAGAAGGTGGCAGCTTGACTCAGTCGTGAGTGAGCTCATCTACAGTGCAAGCATGTTTTTCCCTCCGTCGTATTGTGAAATGGATGTGTTGAAGGAGCAGCGTGTGTACATCAAGTTCTGCTGGAAACTTGATAAGACGGCCACAGAAACGTACGAAATGTTACAAGTATTCGGAGAAACAACGTTGAGTTGATTCAAGACATTTAAGTTATATTCCCGTTTTAAAAATGGCCGCACTTCCATCGACGACTAACGCAGGATCTTGGAATGAGACGCGTGTCGGAAATCAGACAAACAGCGTGTGACAACGTGTCGCGAACTGCTGCAACGTGCCAAAAACGACGCCACCTTCTTGCCAAGCATCACAGGGGATGAGTCATGAGTTAATGGCTACGACCCTGAGACAAAACAAATGTCGTCACACTGGAAGACGCCGTCGTCACCTCGGCCGAAGAAAGCGAGGCAAGTCCGGTCAAATGCCAAGACAATGCTGATCCCTTTATTTGACGCGGAGGGTCTGGTACATCATGAATTTCCGCAATTTCCCCAAGGAATATTTTTTCCCCAAGGCCAAACGACAAATCAGACTGTCTACAGAAGCGTTCTCGAACGCCTTCGAGATGCATTTCGTCGGAAACGGCCTCACAACTGGTCTTCCGGCACCTGGCTTTTACACCGCGACAATGTGCCAAGCCGCCCGGCCCTGAGTGTCAGGGAATTGTTGGCCAAGCACAGCATCCCCGTGGTTCCCCACCCGCCTTACTCACTAGATTTGGCCCCTTGCGACTTCTTCCTCTTCCCCAGGCTGAAGAGTACCCTGAAGGGAAACGATTTCAAGACGTCGCGGATATACAACTGAATGTGGCACAGCAGCTGCAGGCCATTCCTAAACAGGCCTATCAGAGATGTATTGAACAGTGGAAGGATTGCTGGAATACAATCAGGAGGATCGTGCTATGAAGGAGATAACTCAAAGTAACTGGTAAGTGCGTTAGTCTCCCTGCAAAAAATTATGTCCCGGATATTTTTAATCAGCCCTCGTACATGATATGCAGATATATATGAAAACAGTTTGGTAGGTCTTTGCAGCTGCTCCGAAGTGCACGCACCTGGGTACAACTGGAATACCAGCTCAGTTACAGATTTGCTATTCAACTTTCTCCTATATCTCTGCAATGATATTTTTTCGCTTCATTCTACCAACCCAACTTTGAAAGTGAAACATGTCCTAAAACCTCTGCGAGAGCCCATCATGGACCTATGGGAATAGTACCAGATAACTAGATATTGTTCTCGATTATTCGCGCGTCAGCGTCGCGTCGATGGGAGAAGAGTATGATGTGTAAGATTCCAGATGCGCCATTTCACGCCTCCCCTCGCAATCCTGTCAACGCGGCCGCGAGCCGGTCTACTATGAATCTGTCATCTGCGAGGACTGGAAGGGTGGTGGATGCTTTAGTCGTAGTCTGGAACCCAACCAAACCCAACCCAACGGAAAAGCTGTAAGTGTGCATTGAGTCGTATTGTTCGGTCGCTATGGACAGCGGATAGACGTAACGAAAACAAGATGGACAAGCCCAGTCCAGTAGTGGGCCTTCTTTCATTTAAGGAGACCTTCATCTGGTCACGAACTTGAATAAAGTTCCATCACTCTCCGGTCCTCGACCATCAAAAATCTCATTTCTCAAGTTTGATTTAGCAAACCTACCCATCGTACTTATGAAATTATGGTGGAAGGATGGAGAATTGTGCTTGATTCGATCCATCCACAACGAAGGTTAGTAGTTCGCTCTGAAGATTCAGGTTATCCATGAACCGAATGAAGGCAAGTCTGATGCTGGCACGGTTAAGGAAAATGTGGTCTATGAAAATGTACTTCTTTAATTGGCATATCTATTAATCGGACATATTTTTGTTCATTATAAAAGAAGTTTTCCAAGTGTCTCGCGTTTCTTGGTGTTTACATGGTTCCTATCATGCTTGTATACTTTACACATGTCGGACTGATTATTCGTTATATTTTCCGCATACTGCTAGGTGTAGCAAGCTCTGACTCAGGATCGATTTTTTGCAAGTAAGTTTCATCGTGATCTGCATATCACATTTTTGGCAGCAGGAACCTGGTTTAGACTGTTCCTAGTCGATCAGCCGGGACAAAAAAGTATAGGTCTTCAATAGCAGGCCACAATTTATGTCATAGGCCGATTCTGTTGATGTAGTGAACTCCTATAGAGTGATGCATCGAACTCACTTGCATTGATGAATTCCAGAAGGTTTGCCAAAGCACAAAGCGCTAGGAAGATGTTCATTTTGGATATTGATGCACTGTCTACACTACAAAGTCAATTCCGTAATAGTTTCTTTCTTCCCTTTTCCCTTATACTTGATGCCAATGGCTTCTTGGTATCTTCCTGGAAAGAAATGTCCCTTTTTTCCGCATGATCTAGTGAATTAAATATATTTTAATCTCTTTTCATCGAGTCGCAGGTGCATCGTTTCCAATGGGACTTTCGCACCATGACATCGACGTATCTCAACGATAAGAAATATCAACGTTACAGAAGTTATCCGAGACCTTCCTTTCACTGATGGTTCTCTAAATCTGTTTCATTAATATAACGTTACACATGATATAGTACGTCTGTTCTCATATCGGATCGGTTTCGATCGGTTCTTCAGAAGAAAAAAAAAGACTTCTCTCAGGGAGTTAATATTCAAGACGCAACTCGTGACTCATCTCTCATTTCCTTGTTGCGCCGAGTCAAGTGCTCCTTTTTCAGCGTCAGCTGCTAAATATGCAGTCCTGGATCATAAGTCATAAGTAACATAGGAGTTTTGCTCCGTTTCGTCACTAAATGGCGTCACGAGGGAAACAGGTGCAAGCAAAGAATGGTTCACGAACTTCTTCAAGCCAACGATTCCTCGAGAAAATAAAGGCGGTGGAAGTAAAGAACAAATAGCACCCGTCAGCTCCTACGTGCAAAATTGATGTGGTCGGATACAAAGGCATGGTGCTTGATTCAGAATTTGAGATTGTGAAATAATAGGAAATGCCATGTGCCATAGTTCCCATGCGGAAACATTACTCCCGGATATCTAGGTGACCCAATATACACGGGTTTTAATCTACAGGGTGTCAAATAATGGGCACCCCATAAGAATCTCGAACATTTTCATAATAACCTCACCCCAATTGACGAGCTGCGAGGAAGCAATTCACGAGCTGCCTCGTCCAAAGAATTCCAATTCCCTGTGTGCCGGCGAACGACGACAAAATGGACTGAATAGTACGTTATACCCGGAATACTGCATTTTTGAAGCACGCTACTAACATTCTCTTTGAAAAGTAACGGAGGTAAGTGGAATCTTTTTAAATGCATGGGAACATTTTATACAGTGAAAACGATGGGCCGAAGAACTGATTGAAGGACCTTTCTGCAAATAGTTTCGGAAAAGCTACACCTCGTAATTTCACAGATTAATGGGGACCAGTCATCAACAGAGATAAAGGATAGGATATTGCTAATAAATGGGGCATCTCCGAGTTTGGCAAAGTTCTCGCCTTCGATGTTCGCACCTTAATATGGACTCATGCAAATCGAACCCGGTGGATGGAAATTTCTCTTCATTATCGTTGAAGGAGACCTAGAGAAAGGTAATTGGAGCCGATTGGTGGCTTTCTCGGGTCACGCCTGGGGCCCATGATTAGAGGCCGAAGGTCAAGCTTTACATGCCTCTCTTTGAAAATATGTAACTCCCCGACCCTTAATTGCAGAAACGACAAATTTACACCATTCTCCTTCAGACATAGCACCCCAAATAGGAATTACAAATACATGCATGTAACTGTCGTTCTCGAGACGCCATGGCGCCATAACCGAGAAATGCTCCGTCGCAAATTTCCATTTTTCCACGCTCATTCCTCGTAGAAATTTTCTATCGACAAAAGCATGCTCCAGTTTTTGGAGGCCATCTTGGTCCATCTTTTTGCGGAGTTCCGCATAGTTCCTCTAACTGTTCCCTCTCAAAATCGATGATCCACCTGAAAATGCCACTTTTTTGACGGGCATTACTCGAAAATGAGGCTGAATTTCCATAATTCCACAGACATGTCCCTCAAGAAGTCTCTTGACGAGCTTCGTGTCAGTCTTCATGAGAATTCGTCCACCATCCTCGAAGCCTATCGCTTTTTACTGCGGCCTATCTTGAAAATGTGGGTCATTTCTTACATTCTGGGTCGATTTTCTCCTCTCACCGGCCAAGAATACAGGATTTTTTGTGGCTATTCCATAGAGTGATGTTTCAAGAATCCAGTCACAATAGGATTCCTTGCCTCCAAGGGGATAGAGAACGCCGGGCTTTAATTGCCGATTTGCATGAAATGTTGAATCCTCGTGCGCAGCTTCTCCTTGTAGGACCTCCCTCCCATGTTCCTTCGCCTGCCCCGACACCCAGTCGCATGCACGCACTTCCCCCTCACTTGCGTTTTTCCGCTCTTCACCAGTCTCACTGGCTCCTGGCGCTGACTCTTCCTTGAAAAAAAGAAAAAAAGAGTCGCCGCACTTCCTAGGCTCAGGAGCATGAAGGATTTCTGTGACTCGTGTATTGTCGGTATCAATCCTTGTGCAAGCGGTACATGGTCTCAAGCTGCAAGGGTAATGATGTTCATGAGATTGTCTTTCCAGATTATGATAAATCGAATATATGATGTTCGCAAGGGAAGTTTGTCAACTTTTGCCCCCCCCCCATGTTTTCGCTATGTCCACACATCTACCTACTCTGAAACTTATGAATATTTCGCAGCAGCCCTAGTGATAAGAAGTGAAAATTTTCGTTAAAATAATATAAAGGCCTATTACTCTGTATTCCCAGATATACGGTACAGACTGCTGAGCACCTGGTAAGTTGTGTCCATATAGGGTCTCCATCTGTAATAATACTGTACAAGGAACTTAATCATTGCTCGAAAGATAGGGAAATAAGGAAGGAGTCGTCCAGATATTCATATTTATTGATTCTGCTGAAGCATTATAAAACATGAATTGCATTTTCATTCTTAGATGCACTGGAATGTTTCAGGATCCAGGACGGAGCCATCCATGCATCTGCATTTCTTCAGCTGGTCGTCGCACTCCAAATAAAAATCTGCGTAGCAGTCCTCATCCCTCTCGCAATCTTCTCCCAAACCGTCCGGGATTTTCCCTATTAATGATATCAAGGACCAGGGATACATGACTCATTCAGAGGAATGCATTTCGTTCACATGGACCCCCATATATAAACGCCTATGTGCGCACTATGTTGTTGGCTTCGCCCAACCGCACCTGGCAGGTGATAAATACAGGGTATGCCATTTAAAAGTATATCCATGTTCTTATGTGCGAACCCTGTGGTGTCTAACATCCCTTCCGCCGCCTTTCCTTGAAATGTTTGCCTGAATTGAATCTCATCACGTTCCACGCTCGATCCTATGGGCGCAGCCCGCCGAACGATTTGAGTTTGACACTCTTGAACTAGCCTTAGGCCTAGAATGAAGTAGCCTTGTGGGTCTCGCGCGTTACGCATACCAGGCTATGCCATGCTACACCATAAGAACTTGAGTGCACTTTTAAAAGATACTCCTTTCATCATCTAGCGTTTTGGACACGAATGCCTCTCAAGAAAGAGCCACGAGAAGTCGTTCTTCCTTTTTTTGTACAAAGGGACCATTTCCATCTCACTCCTGAACTCAGCTCAGCTCAGACATGAGCTAGACTTTCCTCGGGTCAGGATGATGTCACAGGAGGCTTGTGAACTTTGGCTATATGTCGGGTGTACTTCGACCCACTTCGTCTTCATTTGCATTACTTGAATCTTTAGAGCTTTATTTTTAGAATTTGATTGGCAATAAATATCGAGTATCGAAATTGAATATTGACTAAATCTTGGGATTTGCTTCTTGCCTTTCTACATCTAAATGCGGGTTAGGATAGACAGGCGTCGTCTGCTTGAACTGAAGCTGTCGCGAATTTAGAATAATGTACTAGTTTGAATCAAAGCTTGTCACTACTGGTTTTACAGGATTTGATGGCTTACATTGTCTAAGCAGAATGAGCATGAATTGTTCCAAAAAATATAGTAACCTCTGATTAATTTTTATGTAATGACATACTTGACTACTTCGGTACACAACAATAAAATCAGCCTTCGGCTAAAATTCATTAAAATATATATTGAAGTCGTGACTCCAATGAATGTGGCTAATTTCTGAATATCTCTAGAACATCTGAGCCGTCCACGACCTATTTTGAAAACATGAGGAATCCTTGGGTTTCTCCAAACGTCCAGGAAAATACAGGGTAATCGGCCCCCCTTCACATCCAAATTCAAATGTCTCCAAATCGGGTCCCAGGTCAAATCCCTTACGCAGGGAAAAATTCCTAGTTGTTCGTCGCAATGGTAGTGGAGATTTCCGCTTTAGTCAAATAAGAGCACGCGTGTCCCAGTACGTCTTCCCGGTCTCTAAAAATGTATTACTGCCTCACGGTAAAGACACCGCTTCCTTGAGTGATTCACTTTTGAAAAAATAATGTATGTCTTCCCATCAATAGCGCAAAAAATGTTGATGGGAATGCCTCTCGGATAATACTTTTTTCTTCTTCAACAATTAAGAAGACGCGAAGATGGGAAGAAACGAAGGCTTACTGCACATGAGGATGGCACTGTCGAAGAAGTATTCGTCGGGACAGACGCATTTCATGAGGGATAAATTGCAGATGAGAAGTTTTCTCTCGTTGCAATCTTCGTCTTCGTCGCAGGGTTCTTCTATTCCTCCTTCACCAGTTTCCGAAATTTGAACAGGTTCTAATTTCAAAATTAGAGAAAGAAAACATTGAGAAGGTTGCATTTGCATGACTTTGGACAACGATCGATCATTTCGCAGCGATGGGAATATTCCCTGGATGTTATTGTTCGATAACTATTAAAATATGCAGCATCTGCCTCGTGCTAACACATTGTATTCTGATCAAATCTTCACTGCTGCGCCTCGTAGCTAAAAGGAATCCTTTGCGCAGCAGTACATACTATCCAGAAGGCCGCGGATCGATGTTTCCCGTACCGTTTGGCTTGAGGAATGATAGGAATACTAATAGTTAGAAAGCAATGCTAATATCGTAATTCATAACTGAAAAGTACAAAGTACAATAATCTTCCTGTTTCCGATTCATAGTGACAGACTTGGTTTTTTTTTTAGCAGGCATTTCTTGTCAACAATGGAACACATTGGATGCTTTTTCTATTTCAATCATAATTAGTGGAAACGATTGAAGAGAAAGGAGTAGCACGGCTATACTCTTCGGATGATTCCTTCTCCTATTGAAAAGGAATGTTGATGGCATTGGAGAACATCCAAAATTGAAACGAAGGCCAAAGGTTTCGACTCCTTCCCACCATGGAACCGGAAGCTGCACCTGTGGCTGCCTATTTCAGGTTGATAAGCGCAGGCCATGTGGGAGACTGCGAAGGTGCGCAACATTTCTGCCTATCGGGAGGAATTTTCAGACCTTGCCAAAGATCCTAGTATTAGTTTGTCGATAAATCCCTTCCTTCGTGAAGTGGTGACAAGTAACTATCTCGTCCTTTCCAGCCTCATAATAAAATGTGCAAATCCTTTCTGCGAGTAGCTGGTTTTAAAATGGGTACATAGCTGATAGCTGACTTCTGATTAAAATTAGCAGTTACTCCCTCTGTCCAGAAATGATTGTCCTGTTTCACTTTTTCTTGAAAATTAAGGCTGGCTTGGGGCATTAATAAATTCTGCTTATGTAACAAAATAGTCTTCGGTGTCCTCTATAGCTCATATAGATTTGAGCATTTGGACTCCTTTTAAGGTGCAGTTTTGGGAGCCGAAAAATTCTTATTTGTAAGAGTTTTTGAACCACACCGATTAGTCCAAAATTACATCAATGGAAATTCTCGCTTCAGCACCTTGTGGAGGAGAGTCACTACTGCACATTACATCCCCGTAGCCCGTGCCCTCGATTGATCAACGGCAGCAACCAACAGAAAACCTCATGGAGACCGAATCCCTGGCGACCAAAAAAAACCTTACCAACGACCAGCGGCGCGCGATATACGACTTTCTTTTGTCGCGTATACCCGACAAAAGAAAGACGTTGCTATAGCCACGATGGAAACCTGAAGTATGGGTCGTGGGTCGGAAAGGACAAACTTACGCGTTTGGGCCGCCTACCGCTTAATTTGCCGTGCCCTATGGATGTTGTAAAATCTGCTCAAGAGTCCCTTTAAATAAACCCTTAACTCCCTTACAAGATCTTTATTGAGAAACAAATTCATTGGCTTCGCTTCACCGCATGTCAATGCAGGGTGAATACTATTGCCACAATGGTGGGACAAAGGTTACTTATGACATGGAGAAGTGTGTCCCTGTTGAGCCACCAAGTGAGTCCAGTTCTTTTATTGGGCTCATCAACAACTAAGCATGTCAATGCAGGGTGAATACTATTGCCACAATGGTGGGACAAAGGTTACTTATGACATGGGGAAGTGTGTCCCTGTTGAGCCACCAAGTGAGTCCAGTTCTTTTATTGGGCTCATCAACAACTAACTACAAAATCTATAGTCACCAAGAGTCGTCAGTCGAAGTGTCTGCCAATCCATCAGGCGCGTTCTTCTTTAGTTAAGAGTCGAAAACCAGAAACAGGACAATCATTTCTGGACAAATAAAAATGGGAAACAGGACAATCATTTCTGGACAGAGGGAGTATTAGGTAGATGCAGCAAAATGGGTCTTCACAGTTTCCAATAATGTGGGTTTCACTCGTACTCGGGCGCAATGAGTCTCAAACAGAAGTGAACCCTACTTCATGGCCATCCTTTATAGAAGAATGAAAGTTGACAAATGCTTTCAATATTGATGGACATAGCGTCGATCAATACGCCAATCACATTTCAACTTTCTATATGGTGTGAGTATTAAGAGCACATTATAATTCGTATTAGTAATAAAGCTATCCTAAGAAAATGGGCACGGGCGCAAGCGGGAGGTCCAGGTTCGAATCCGACCGGTTGCTTTCGGGTGCTACCTGCTCTCCCTTGGGCTGAAGCATAGGCCACTTTGTGCTCCATTACGTGAGAGGTAGGGTCTTGGTGCACCTCAATAGCACCCGCCACATCGGCCCGATTTGCAGCGATGGAGGACCTATGGCCGGAACGGCATCGAAGTTGCCACCACCTTCCCCAGGCCCGTGAAAACGGGATACATTATGACAGGAAGTGTGGGAAAGGGGGACAATGCCGTCAGTGATGTCCGATATAGAAAATTCCCTTTCCACTACTATGTGTTGCCGCTTGTGGCATTTGTCTTTGTCTGTGTACGTCCGTCTCAGTTTACGTTTTAAAAAAATCATACTAAGGAAATATGCTACGAAAAAAGTATACATTTTCAGGGAAGAAATAGTTTTTCATCTCTGCATGCGGATTTGAAGGTTCCAAATATTTCCCCATCTCGGGGGATCACAATGTTAAATATCAGCTTGCAGCAATTGAATCAGTGGAAACTTGTGTAATTTATGGGATATAGAGGAGTATGTGATTTTCTTGAACGAAGACATCCCTGAACATGGGTAAAGAGTTTGCTCATCTCGAGTAAGTTATAGACGAGGGATAGAATTTGACTCACTGCATTCACCGAGTACTTCGACGAATCCCGGCCTGCACATGCAAATGTCGACAGAGCATTCGGCATTACTCACGCAGTCATATGATTCTGTGCAAGACCAGCCAGCCGGTACCTCTGAACAAAAGAAGAAGTGGCAACATGAATACTGAACCTGACACCTTGGACGTAATTCACAATCACACAAAGTTCCCGATTGCATCAACTTTTTAAAAATGTGCTATGCACCCTCAAAAATATCGACATTCTTGCACTCAAATTTGTTAATTGTTCTTGTGATGTACTCAGATGGGTTTGAGGGCTTTTGGTGTTGAAAACAAGTAGTATCATTGGTTATCGTGTGTTGCAAAGAATGTGGCATTCTACGAGGTTCAACGTGCAACTTGTGGGATGTGGAGAAATATATGGTTCACAGAAAACGAATATCCTTGAACATTGGTTACCATAGCTTTCATCCCGAACGTGCAATCTACGAAAGGGAAAATTTGACTCACTGCATTGACCAAACTGGGGGATGAATCCCGATCTACACTTGCACTTGCTGTCAGAGCATTCGGCATGACTCACGCATTCATCTGAGTTTGTGCAAGGCCCATCTACTTCCACTCCTAAGCAAAGAAAGAAGAGGCAAAATGAAAACTCAATCTCATTCAAAGTTCTTCATAATGCATATTATACTGTATACTTTTGCATACTGTATACGTTCCTGAATGCATTTGAAATGAACGTGATTCTCTCCGCATCCTCGAGATTCCCCAGATCGTTGGATTCGAATTTTACCAAGGTGTCTTGCATATTTTTATGGGAAAGCTTTTCAGCTTCGTTATCAGGGTTGTAGGAGCTGCCCTTACCAAAAAGAAGTATGTCGAATGACCTTGACATTCAAATTACCCAGAATGAGTCTGGGTCATTCCATGGGTCTGGGTCACGTGTTTTCATCTCGAGGATACGATGGACGTTAGAGCCGTTCCACATAAAGCTGAATAGGTGGTAAATAATCTTCGCGGACTGACACTACAGTCATGATTTCTAATTCTAGAAGGACCCTTTCTGTTAAACGTTAGGGCTACTCTGCGATCTGAAAATAATTTAAAAGGGGGGGGAAAAAACGATGGAAGATAATGATCAGAACCAGACAGGGTGTCTCCAAGAGCGTCATCACAATTCTTAATGAGCAATTACAATAGGACATACATCCATGAAATTATTGATATTAACTGAGTCATGATGGGTGAATCCTTTGAATGAGAATTTTCCGCATTCAAAGAAACTCCCCGAGGAAGTGAGAAAACGACTCGGTATCTCAGTATCCGCCTTTTCCAGTTCTCCAAGCATAAAGTAGCACTTTACGATGTCTCACATCCATATATTAACACACTCTACATCAGGATCAATGAATGAATGAATGAATAATCAGTTTCCAGGAGACTCTGGTATTCTTCGCAACCAAGTGACAGGAGGCCGAGACACAGTATCAAAAAGCAGGGGGGGGGGAGAGCCTTGGAAAAGTAAGAGCAGTTTTCGGTTTGTGAGGTCGCAATAAAATGGCTATCGGGCAGCATGTATCCGTAAGTATTTAATATTTTCAGGAACTAGCTATGTGAATTTACTACTTCATAGATGCACACAGGGTCTGGGCAAATTAGAGCGGAAGAAATGAAATTCATATTGAATACCATATGTTTAAAGTATAGTTTAAAGCACCAACATACACACACACACACTCACAGCCATACATCTCATCTTTCCTCTGTGACTTAAAAAAAAATCCTGAAAATCTTCCTTAGGAGTTGGCATTTTTCCTTAATTCTAAAATGCTAACTTTACCAGCTGAAAACTGATATATTTACAAACTGATAGGTTAATAACTTTACCAGCAGAAAATGCGACTACTTTTTTTTTAACCACCACAACTTGAACCAGGCCCAGACCTGGTGTGTGCATGACGAATTTATTCACTCAATTGTGGAGTGGTCTCGAGAACTGCTCCTAGAGCCCTGTCCATGCCAAATGTTTGGAGAAAGTTGGATGCTGAAACGTTCTAGTCCCATGGCTTCTAGTTCTGGGGAACTTGCTTGCTGTTGAACTATTTATTTTGTCCTCAGTCAGGACAGTGTATTGTCATTGTCAGAAAATGAAAGGGGAAATGAATATTGCGGTCTGGGCCGTTGGTTTATTCTGATGTGGGGGTTAGTAGTTTTAGCAGAATGGAGAGGAGGCTGTAGTCTCATTTTCCAGTGCATCAAGTGCCCACCGATTTACATTGGACGGTCGCTATGGATATTGTGAAGAGACAGACCGATCGCAAAATGTGTTATTTCCCCGTGATACCTATGGAAATGAAAGATATCGGTATCTCTCATAGATTTCTTCATCAATATAGAAGGAAATGTGATCATTTTTTAATGCTCTAATTCAAGAAGTAAAATTGAATATCTACAGTGCAGCATCCTAGTGATATGCATGGTTCTGTCCAGAGTGAATTCATGGCAGCACAATATTAAGAAATAGACATGGTCAATTCTGAAAAACTCACTGCATTCGGTTCCATCCTGGACAAAATTCTCTAAACAAAAGCATGTCAATGTGTCTTCATCGCATTCTGCATTCACAGTGGGACATCCTATGGCGGGAATGCACGATTCACCGAGAGCTGGTAGCCCTGTATGGGGAAAGGTGCGAAATAATTGAGCTGACAGCATAATCTTCATCGGACAAACGTTTGCTTTGTGGGAAAAGTTGATGCGGTTGATATGCTGTCAATACTCAATAATGGCATCCTCGTTGGGATATTGCGCGTGCTATGCCGAAAGAGTGTAAAGGAAATTCCGTCGATACAAGAGATACAAAATATGTTACACGTTGAAGTAATGAACCATGCAAAGTCCTCGTTTCATCAAGCCCACTTCGCTGTGCGAAACGATCTTAAGCAGAAACGCGGGTAATACTGTAAGTTAGTGGCCCTCTTGAGCCAGTTTAATTTCAAGAACCTTCAACCCATCCGCATGCGAATCACGATCCACCCCTTCGGCCCATCTAACCTAAAATTATGCTGCCTCTGCCAAACGCACGAGGCCTGCGAGCCTATGCCTATATAAGCCATAGGCTATGGGGAAGAAGAGGGGTCTAGTGTACCAGTAGGCTCGATTATCGGAACAGAGGGAGGAGGATGGGTGGGAAAGATACTACATGTGGTCGATAAAGTTTAGTGACTTTTTTATCAGGAGACGAATGATTAGTTGTACAAGAAAGCAGTCATAATAATAACAATATTCCATTATGATCATTGGTATTATAACTTATCTTTAAAAAATTGGACTGAAATACTGACAAGGACAAATGGCACAAGCGGCCAACGCTTAGTAAAAAGGAATGGGGTCTTGGTTCCTCACGTGACAATAGGACATCCCTGATGGCTTTGCCACACCTTCCCACGCTCTCTATCGCTATGTATCCCGTTTTCACGGTCCCAGGGCAGGTGAGGGCTACGTCGATGCCGCTCAGACCTGAAGCCTTCCATCGTTGCACATCAGGCCGCCAGGGCCGATGTTTCGGGTGATATTGAGGCGCACCAAACCTTTACCTCTCAATCAATGGACCACATTGTGGCCTATAGGGTAGCTAAAAAAGAAATAAGCTATTGACTTCAACGTGCTGTAAATCAGGCTGCAATGTCTTGATTTAAGTAAGCTATTAAGTACACATGAAACAACTCTTTTGCAGAAGATACAAAATTATATGGTATGTTACCACACATTTCTCGCTTTATCTGGATGAAAATGGTCATCCCCATTTGGAAAACTGCTGCAACAGTACCTGGCTTCCATTTGAGCTGAAGTAGAGATAGCTGTTGTTATTAAGAAAATACCTGATTTTCTCTATCAATTTTTTAATTTTTTTCTTCCTTCTCCCAGATTTTGTTTTCTAAAGCAAAGCAATGCCGAGCTACGTGCATGAAGACTTGGCGCTGATCAAGCAAGACCTTGCGAGTTAAAAACAGGATCACCAACTTGAAAGCAAGGTAGTTGAAGGCCCAGAACCTGAAGGACTGAAGTGAATGCTGAAAGAGTTTAAATGCATGTGTTGAGTCAGGAGGATCAACCTGAAAGTTTGTTTTACCAGAAAGTTCATTATTCATTTTTCTGGCTTCCCATCCCCTCTAGACTCAGAAGGTCTTTATCACTGCCAAGTCTTCATGTGAGTAGCTCGGTATTGCTTTGTTCTACTAAAGATAAATTGTTGGAATAGGAAGAAACACATTTTAAAACATTGCTACAGAAAATGAAATGTGTTCCCAATAACAACAGCTATCGCTGCTGCGACTGAAATGGCAGTCGGGACTGTTGCAGCAGTTTTCTGAATGGGGGCGGCCATTTTCATCCAGGTGAAGCAAAAAATGTGTGATATACCATGTATTTCTGTATCTGCTGCAAAAGAGTTGCTTCATAATTGCCTAAAAGCTTGCCACAAAGCACTGCATCCTGATTTACAGCACGTTGAAGTCAATAGCTTGTTTTTTTTTTTGGGCCACACTGTATGTCTGCGCAAAGGGCAGGCAGTACCCGAAGCCAGCCGGGTGGGCTGTCGGCCCAGGAGAATACAGCGGGGCAAATTTAAACCTGTATATGCAGTGTGCTAGCCCAAGCCTTTAAACACTGAGCTACGGCGAAGCGGAATTGTTATAATAATCACTATTTACCGGCTAAACACATCTCTATGGAATTTTCAGTTTTCTTGAAGTGGCAGTTTCGGGGAAAGAAAGTTCAGGAGACATCCATTCCCCAAAGAAAATACAGTTAGGGAATAACCTGAAAAGTAAACATTTACAAATAAACAAACTCACTGCAGGCGCCTGAATCTTCCACGAATCCTTCTGAACAACTGCATAGGTAGGTGGAACCCTCTGCTGTACACTCCGAATTGGAGGTTAGACAACCAACTAAGGGTAAGCATTCCTCATTCAGTGCGGGAAGGCCTAGAAAAAAAGTCGAGACAATTTTCAACTGGACATACAACATACAAAAAAAAACGCCCCAAATTTGAAGCTTAATAACTTGGGCCCCGTTGGGCCAATATCTATTTTTAAAAAAGCAAAATGAGGTTTTTTCAATTTTCTTTCGAATGATGTATAATTTTGGGAGGTTTGCTTCAGAGAAATAGCC
The DNA here is from genome assembly GCA_905338385.1 of Darwinula stevensoni. Classification (NCBI taxonomy): domain Eukaryota; kingdom Metazoa; phylum Arthropoda; class Ostracoda; order Podocopida; family Darwinulidae; genus Darwinula; species Darwinula stevensoni. Next base: position 60,082 of record CAJPEV010001225.1, read on the forward strand.
GCTATTACAGTTTAAAAAAAAGTGACAAATTTCATGTTTGGCTGCGCAGTTGGACACGTGATTCTCGAAATCCAGAATGTGTGACTTTCAGGAGCAGCAAATTTGATTCACATTTTGTTTCAAACTATGAAAAAAGAGACTTACAACATGTGACAAACAGCTCATGGAAAGCATACTATGATGCCCTATGAAAAAAAACCTTGCAATACTTTTCTCGCGAGAAAATTTTAGAAAATTTCACAGCAAAACTTGTGAAAAGTCGCACCAACGACTGTCCACAGACAGCTTAATCTGTGTGACTTCTACCTTTCGGCGCTGATTTTAACTTGGGGAGGAGAAAGGAGATTTGAATACGCTGAGTCGATCAGAAACGGCGCGACGAGAGCGCTTCCGAGACGAGATGGAATTTTCTCTTGTCGAAAACCAATATATAATGACCTACAGAAGAGTTCGTATTAAAAACTCAAATTTCGACTTACTGCAATATCCTCCTGCATCAGGGAAATATCCAGGCTCGCAGAAGCAAATATCAGTTGTTTGGCTGCATGCGGCATTGCTCACGCAATTCCCGTCTTCTGAGCACTCGCCTCCAACAGGTACTTCTGCGGTATCAGAATAATATACGAGTATATTTGAATGTGGACTATGCAGTGGGTGACTAAGCCTAGATATGCCTACTCAAAACTATACTTAAGAGCGTTACGGCCTATCTCTGATGAACCCTCTGGGGGCGGTGGAATGAATTTTTAAAATATCCAGAAACGGTTACAAAAGTAACCGAAGTTCACGTCTGGGTTGCATCCTACTTCTTCGATGGCGAAGAGGACATGTCGGTTGTCGTCCTAGGGGATACTCTGCAAGAAACCCAAATAACTTACATTTCTATCGGTTGGGAAACCCTTGCTGCGGACGCGAGACGATCGCCTAGAAACCCAACCTGGGCATATGGAACCTTCAATTTCAGCTGCTTCGCCATCAATAGCAGCTTTCCTTTCTGGGTGACTGACATAAACGAATCACGCGACTATCAAGTCGTTCCTGATTGGAGGATCTTGCGTCACGATCGCGTTCCTGGGAAAACGGCTAGAAGAGCCCCTCCACCATCTTAGACGTCTTCCTCACGCGTTTTAAAACTGCTGGTGACGTCACCTGTCCTACATCTCTAGCTGCCCTCTCAAGAACGGGTCATCAAAAGTCCCTAATATTGATATGTCGTTCTTATCAAATTCCACAAAGCACTGGCATATATAATTGCCACCGCAACAACCCTGGATTCTAATCGACACATCTTACTGCAGATGAGCACTCTTCACGAGTGGATACTCTAGGAGTGAAAAGTAAATAATCTACAAAAATAAAGTTAAGCCTCCCAGGAAGCAGATTGATGCAGGATTCTGATATTTCAAGTAAGAGTAAGACGACAAACCCAGGAAAAAATCGCGATTACAGAAACTCACTGCATTCGAACCCATCCGGAACATGTCCCGTGGAACACTGACACATTGATGGTCCACCTCCAGTATTAATGCATTCTACATTCGGTGTGGCACACCCAAATTCGATAATGCACTCTTCCCCCAAGTGCGGGAGCCCTAGCAAGGGAAATTGGAATATACGAAGCAAGAAAAGGAGGCAATAAAATTAACGGGCATATTGAAGAATTTGAGAGGAAGCATGGGGAACTCACTGCATTCTTCTCCGTCCTGGATAAATCCATCAATGCACTGACACGTGAACTGTCCTCCGTTATCAAAGCATACGGAATTTGCATTGGCACATCCTACATCAGGTGAACAGTTTTCACCTAAGACTGGAATCCCTAGGAAAGAAGTATGAAAATAATTTATAGGCATGTCTAGTGCAGCATTTAGCTTTCTTTTCCAGAAGGGAGACTCCGCTTTGCCGCTCAAGCGAAAACATGCATCACCATTAGATTTTGGTCGCAAATTTCATCTCTCAATCATGTTTTCTTCACATGCTTGAATCAGCTTTTTCTATACTATTCAGGCCCTTATGTCCTTCAATGCAATTTTGCAATCAATAACTGACAATAAGGTTTGAGAGTTGAATACTGGAACGAAGAGGCGGAAGATGACAAAGGCACGTACCAGCGAGGAAAATGAGAGAAGGTGATTACACTAGTTTCCAAAACTTAAGGAACGCATTGAAAATCCGCGTTATGACGAACATCATGTGAATGTTGTGAATAAACTAGCCATATATGTGTTGTTGGGTGTCGGCCGGACGATCCCCGCTAACGATTGCGATCCGGAAGACGCAATATCCATTGTTACACAGCAATGATGCCACAGGGGTTCAAAGCGACGCCCGGAATGGTGTCCTATGTGGGTCAATAGGGTGTGTGGCCACCCCTGACAGAGATGCACGGCCCACATCGATGTCTCATGCTGTTTATGAGGCAATCCAGGAGTGCAGTGGCAGTAATAGCCACTGCTCCTCCAACGCTCGTCGAAGCTCCGGGAGGGTTTGAGGAGAGGGGTGGAGGGATGCAACACGTCGTCCCAGAGCATCCCATGCATGCTCAATGGGATTGAAGTCAGGGGAGCGTGCAGACCACTCCAGATGGCGGATGGCATTCTTTTAAAGACACGTGATTTGCATATCAGCATGCGATCTCCACCACCTTGTATGTGCTATGGTAACGTAGCATAGTTAATTTACATACTCCTGTATGTTTCGACCATTTTCATGACGGGGGTGTTGCAGAACTTTGGAAAATATATTTGTTCCTTAGATTTTGGAAACCAGTGCATGTTGACGACTATGATGTTACGTTGCTCTAATGGATGCCATGCAATTTGACATGAGAGAGGCGAGAACAGTGGATAGCGCGAGAAAACAGGGTCGAATGAGATGAAAGAGAGAATCCTATGAGGTTTATATTTACCCTTTAAATCTCACGCCAGAGTATACTCGTGATAGCTCCGTGGGCTTTGTCGTCTTCAGTCCAATTCTGATTCCAGTACACGCACGCACGCAGCTTAGGAAACTCCGGAGATAAAAGGTTAATGAGAGTTTCAGTTAGTGGTTGAAGTGCAAAACTTGAGTTGCATCGAACTGAAATGGAAGCTTTCGCTGCCCGTAAAAGAGGATATACCCGCTTCCGCCCCCTTCTTAATAGGAAATTCATAACGGATAGTCAAAATTTTAATGATGAGCAGCCATCTTGATTAGGGGACTCTATTACAGGTTTCAATTATATTCGCCTGAAATTTTCTTCAGCTCGATTTTGACGAGTCGGTAAAAGAGATAATAAAGCGAAGGAATATCCCGATTATTTTTACGGGCGTGTTCAACAGCAGCACGGAACTGAACTTGAGTTCACGAACATGGCAATGGATTGTCTGTGCACTTGGCTGGTTAGGAGCCATGGATCCTGTTTCACACCCGATCTGGGAGACGAAGTTTCCCTCTCGGGTTCATGCACAATCCTAACGGACTTGCACAATGATTTCGTGTACCTCAGAACAGATAGTTTAATTGTTGTTGCGCATCTTCGAATGTGCCACCATTAATTAAGAGCAAGAGACCCTAGCAAGACTGGTATGAGCGCTAGGAATGGTGGGGTATCTCTCACGATGTGCACGCGAGGAGTATTCATAATGTCCCTGTATCTCCAGTATTCTTTCATGAGTAGTGACTGCATAGGCGAAACTTCTTTGCTTAATGGCTAGCTAATCGTTAGGGTAGCGGTTACCAAGAATCAGGTTTAATCAATTTCTTTCTGACAGTCAAAAAGAGGACGCCTTTTGCTCGGACGGAAATATGAAGGCGAGAAGGGACATGTCCTTTTAATTCACCTCAAAATGGGCATTGCACAACATAGGCAGGGGTGCTGAAAAAAAGCTGGCAAGCATTTCAACACCTTGTAAATGTCAAATATCGATCGCATTTCCAAGATAATTACTTTGGCCGCATTTCTGAAATGGTATTTCTCCCAAAGAAAAATGTAAAACGTTTACTTTTAATTAATAATTTAATTTGCTAATTATTGCGTCACCCTTTACCTCTACCGTATTTAATCAGAATCGGCAACCTACAACGGGAATTATGACTCATCAAAAAATGACAGCTTTTTTGTCCACTCTGTAGCTCCGCACTAGCTGCAAAACACTTCCTAGGTCTTTCAAAAGAGTCCGTACGCATTGTACAGGCATTTCGTTTTCTCTCCGGCCAACATCTTATGGGAAGGTTACGAAAGATGATGCTACTCGAATGGATTACCTCGAGCAGGGTGCGAGACACTTTGTGAGAACGCTAGGCACTACAGGCAAAGTACAGGGGTTGTTCAAAAGGTTTCTTACATCGCCCCTATTAGTCCACGTTCAGGGGATGGTTAGGACTTATCTTGACAGGTTGAGAGTTGGAAAGTGACTACATAACGCATCATCACTGTACGCTTGATTTTAATTGAGTTCTGGCTTGTTAAAGAGAGGTCACCCAGCGTCGACATGGAAAATCTGAAATACGAGATTCGTGCTGATGTGAAGTTTCTGACGAAGCTCAAGAAGCAGATCCTTGAGGCTCTGTTAAACGTTCGTGATGGCAATGCTCCATCAGTGGTATCACTGGATTCGCCGCTTCAAGGAAAGGAAAGTGAGCTTTTAAGGCGACACATGCTGTGCTTGGCCGGCAACCTTAGTCCCTTATGAAAAAATCAATGCCGTTCAAGCCATGGTAGAAGATCAACGAATCATGGTTTAGGTGATAGCAGAAACTTTAGGAATACCCGATGGATTTTTGCATTCCATACTTAAGGAGAGGCTGGGAGAAGCTTTGGTTCTTCTGATCTAGACGCAGCGCTTTTGTTACCCAATGTGCACAGAGGGCAGGTTGCAGTGTGGAGTTTTTGAACAAGTTCGACGCTGATCCTGACGGTTTTATCGCTCAAGTTGTAACTGAGGGTGAGACCTGGATGTACGATCTCGTACCTCTTATGATCCTGAGGCTAAGTTACAGTCGAAGCAGTGGCTTCCAACAGGTGCAAGTGGACCCATCAAATTCGAAGTTGAGAAGTCGGCTACGACTTCTCAACGGTTCTTATGGCGATTGTTTTGTGGGATGCGTAAAGGGGTGATCATGGTGGACTTCCTCGATAAAGGTAAAACAGTCACAGATGTCTACTATGAGCAGGTGCTTAATAAGCTTCGTACAGCTCTGCGAGAAGAGGCCGAGAAAGTTGCATCAGCGTGTCCAGTTTCACCATGACAATGCGCCTGTGCAGACAAGCAAACTTTCGAGGGCTGCCCTTGGCAAGTTTCGCTGAGAATCGCTATCTCATCCGTCTTAGAATTCAGACCTGTCCGACGAGAAGCAAAAACGAAACGACGCGATAAAATAATTATCAGCTGTGATATTCTGAATGAAGGTACAGAATGGGAAATTAGTCACTAAGTCTGGTGAACACCATCTCCTGTGTGCCAATAATTTCTCCAGTTCGCCGATTTATCAATGTTCTGCGCTCATTCTCCCCTTTTTCCCTTTGAACAAACAATACGAAACAGTGTGACAATTTATCGAATGCAAAGTGTAAGTAATCGTTGTGAATAAAGTCAGTATAATCGCGAAAGAATTAGCTAAACATTGCCCTGGCTTCGGTTGAAAATATAAACAAGGACTCTAATCCCACAGGCGTTGGGTTTCAATGAAATATTGGCAACTCACTGCATGTCAGAGCGTCCTGCACGAATCCACTATTGCATCGGCAGACCTTAAAGCCCGTTCCGTCATCAAAGCACACCGCATTTGGGTCTAGACAAGCCAAAGCTCCAAGGTCTGAGTCACATTCTTCGCCGAGTTCTCCTCGTTTTTCTGGAATATCGAACCATATCGTAATGAATGGAAGTCTTTACCTTTGCTGTCAGCATTAATACGATCACGATAATTTCGCTGTTAAAGTGGCAAGGTGTGGGGGTAGTTAGCAGTACGTCACCTTCATAAAATTACTGTATATATACAAAAAATCCAGACAAAAAAAAAACGTTTTCTTCATGAAAATGTTCTTCACTTTTAATTCAGTGGTTCTTCAAAAGGCATCCTTTTCAAGACATACTACCAACAGTTACGGGTCTTATGATTTTAATAGAGATCAGTCATAGTTGCAATGCGATAAGAGCTAAAAACTTAAATTAATTTCCCGCACATCTCTGATCTTTTTCATACACTATGACATGCATTGTTGAATCAACCTCTTTTTTACAATGGAAATCTAAACTTCAGATATGGCATGGAGAAACTCTTAATAGGCATATTATCGACGTAACACGTGTTCATCGCTCAGAATTGTTTAGACGGAGTTGGATTGTTCAGAAAAATATACATATAATACCCTCAGACATGCGAGGTGCGATCCAAAAGTTTCGGGAATTGGGAAACCACTGGAGCGCCATCTGTTGAACCCAACATTAAATCGTCGTGTAGGAGTAGTGGTGGGTCCGTTATCTTTCAAATGATAAGACCTTGACCAATGTAGGGCCCTTCAGTTGGCTCCCAGAGCAGTTTAAGTGAGGTCGTGTCAAAGTGCGTCTGCGATGAGCCTTCACGAGCAAAGAGCTTTTGCGAAATTTTTGCTTTAAATTGGGCAAAGAACCGTCAGAAGCTTGTCAAATGCTGACGTAAGCTTCTGGCGAGGACGCAATGAGCAAAAAAAGAGTTTACGAGTGGCATAAAAAATGTTTGGCCGGCTCTAGAAAGCACTGAAGACGCAGAACGTTCGGATTGTCCTTCAACTGCAGGAACAGATGAACACATTGCCCTCATCAATGACCTCATTCAGTCGGATAGGCGAACGACCATCCTTGATGTATTATAGTTAACCTCACGAACCTCTCCTATGGCAGTTGCCAAAGGATTCAACTGCAAGATTTAGCACCTTCAGACTTTTTTGTTTCCAAAAATGAAAACCAAATTGAAAGGGCTTCGTTTTAAAAGCAATATCCCTCAGTTGAATTTCCAGCGCTATTTTTGAAACATGGAAGGACCGGTGGACTTGCTCAACTCAATCAACCACGGAGGGGACTATTTTGAAGATCATCCTATCCTATACTTTAATTCGATGAGGTGAAAAGCTGCGGTGGTGGTGGCCGTGGCTGTCACCCCCACCGCGCAGGCCTACGACGCAAATGCCATTCTGGGTTATAGGCCAGGCCTACAAGGCTGCGCCTTCCCAAGCCATCAACTTATTATACTTTAATTCAAAGAGCCCGAGAGCTGCTGAGGTGGTGGTTGTCACCCCAGCGCGCGAGGCCTACAAGACTAGGTCACTTCAGGCCAAAGGCTAGCCATCCACCTCTCAAAGGCCAGGTCCTGCAGGCTATGTTATTCTAGGCCATAGGCTTGGCCATCCAACGCTTTTAGCGCCAGGTTCATCTAGCTATATCCGTCTGAGCCATAGGCTTCATACTTAGTTGTGTCAATCAACGGATGGTAATAACTGAATGCGTGTTATGTTTTCATTGATCGACTGCAAATTCTTCATTTGAATACATTCTTTCCTGAAGTATATGTTCTGAAAAAACGTTTGCCACGGCAGTTGCGGTACGAAGTGCCTAAGTCGGTGCTAGCCATAATGAATCGGTGATAAACAGCTAGCACATGAACGTAGGGAGCTTAGAGCCGGTCAGACCGCTGAACAGCAAGAGGCAGCGAATACTGAGCTTCGGAATAGGAGACCCATGCCGTCTGCTAAGCAACTTGATGCAAGGTTGGCCTTTTCACGAATTAGTCTTTAGAACTCAGGATGTTATGCCTCTCCATGTCATCTCAATCACTATAGTCGTTTACCGTAGCGAGTACTGTCAGACTGTACATTTTGATGCAGGGAGGGGGCATTTGCGTCACATTGCTAGCGCAACGGAAAAATGTTCCTGCTACAACTCACACTTTACCCCGAGGTTCTGAATGTGTTGCTCACTGATTCAAATGTGGCGGTGAGGCATTTTCAGGAATTAGTCATCAGTATTGTGCCGCACGTGCACTAACTTCCCTCTGTGCTGTCGGACAAGTTCTTGGAAATGGTCCCTACTGTTTCAGAATCATTGGTGTCTGTACCATACGGAACGCTAATATCCCATGCGCTAACCGGTGATGCAAGTGTATTGAATGTGCTTGGAAGAGTCTTGAGTCTCATGAAAACGTGCTAAACCGAGGCGTTCACAATGGCGATTGTGACAATGAGCTCGAATATCATAATGATGGATGTTTAGGAACAGAATCTTCCTGTTTACCGTAAGCTATAGTATGTCTATAAACGTAATGAAGCGGTTCAGTTAGGAATTGGTAATGCGATGAACAGAGGATTGTCAAGGAGACGTTATGCTCACAACTGACGATTCAAATTTTCACCTATTAAGACGGCCAGCGTAGCGGCCGCAGGTGCAAATATCAACTGCTTGGGCGTCTGTATGTCCGCAGTGTCACGTGCGGGTGCGCGACCCCTTCTTCTGCCACCCCTGAGGGAAAGTCTCGCTCTCTCGAGCGAGCACTTTCCCTCCGGCCATTGCGACTGTCGGAACCATTCTCATTATTGTTGTATGTTATTATTCTCATTTCCTCAGTTTTCTTGGCAAAGAATTCTTCAACTGATTTAACTCAAATGAGTGCAAAATGTACTGACGTGCATCCATCAAAGCGACATTTGTCAGACGATGTTGCGTCGTCGACGTCTACATGCAGTTCTTGGGCCGCCACTTTCATTAGCATGCGCAGGTTTCTGGTCAATATTGTCCGTAAGGACAACGGATTATACAGCCCCTTTGAAGTTTTTCATTCCTGAATTTTCTTCATATTTTGCTGTCTCTCGTTTCTCGATAAAAGCAAAAAACGTTACAGTTTGAGCATTTTTCTCCCCTGACATGGCGCAGAACCTCGAGTCAGTTCCACCCTTAACGTGTTTGAAGCGAGACTCATGACTGAAGGGGACTGACTCCAGAAGCCCCCTTCTTTACAAGGAAAGACTTTAGGAAAGGGAGGCGAAGCCTAATTGGATGGGAGATCTGGAACCTGAGACAAAAAATAACTCCAACCGGGTGCATGTCAAGCATGCCTTTCCACGGTATTCCTCCTCGGGCTTTAACTTCGCTTCAACCTAAATTCACTTAACCCCTTTGAATGCCACGAAGGTACTTAAGTCGCAAATTGCCGTGTACACATCACTCTCAGGTTAAAAAGTGGGGAAGGGGAGGGGGAAAAGATACCCTTTGCCCCCATCTGGAAAAGTAAGGGAACATTTGACACCTCTGCCCCCCCGGGGGCAATTTTCCAATGAAAATGTATACGTAAGGCCTATTTGTAGGATCTACTAGGTTCCCATGAGAATCGCATATGTCCGTGATGGACATCACATCTCTTAGAGCTGTGGGGATATTGAAATTATTGATAGAAAGGCACTTCTATAATCGCTCCCCATCCCTACATCCGTCACTGTGTTGGGGGGGGGGGGGAGAGGAAGGACCCAGGTAACAAACGAATACAGTAAAAACTCGTTAGCTCGAATTTTTCGGGACAAGGCAAATCGTTTTAAGTTACTCGAAGTTCGACATTTCAGCAATTGCCTCTACTCTTAAAAAAAAATTTAATATAAATGTATGTGACTCACGTTAAGGAATATAATGGGGCAATTTTTTTCGCCCTCAAGAATCTCACTTCAAGGAGCGACGACCTCCTCACTATAATTGGCATTTATTGATGTCTGTGGAAACTCTAATACTCCGTATGCAAAATTCATTCATCACAACTTCCTTCATCCGGTACTCCGGAAAACATATATGGCCGGATTTCAGAGCGATAGACAGACAGGGAAAGTGCTAAATAAACTCTTGAAAATGCCTCGACGTCGCATCATTACCAGTGAGCAACACCTTTAGACCCTCGGGGTAGATTGCGAGTGGCGGGAGGAACACCTTACCATTGTGGCAGCAACTGTGAAGCAAATGCCCCCTTTCCTCAGCAAAATGCACAGCCTGACAGCGCTCATTGCGGCATACCACATTCATTCGACCCAAATTATGAAGCTGGGCTGGAGCGGTGTTAGGGGTGCCCGCAACAGCTGCTCGTTCGAGAGTAGGTCGAGTTGGACGCCTGCGCGCTGCGTTCATAGCTTCAGGTTGCTCAGCAGGCTGGGCATCTCTCCCATTCCTGCGCTCAGCATTCGTTTGTTCCCCAGTCTGCGCAGCCCTACGTTCCCCACGGCTAGTACTCTCCAAAGCACGGTTTCCTGCAGTTTGCACCGCATCTGCAGTGGCAAACGTTGTTTTCGCGACAGACCAACCGATTTTTACCAGCAACAACAGCCTCATCGCCGTCCTGTGGGAACTCCTTCAACATTTTCTTATTCGCGTTCTACCTCACCTCGCAAAAATAGCCACCATTTTGATGGAAGGTGCACCTCGTTTGCGCGACATATGAAGCAGAGAATTTTTAGACTATTATTTTGATTTCATCAATAATGAGAACTCAAAAAAATATGCCATAACGTGAAACGCAAACAGAAAACTATTGCATGAAAGCGATGGCGCGAACCGCCACGTCTGACCTGACGGAAAAAAATAAATACAGAAAAACACATCAGCAAGGAATATATCCAAATGAAGAACATGCAGTGGATCAGTGAAAACGTGACACGCACTAGCTGTGTCAAGCAAAGGGTGTTACTAAGTAGGAAGCCTATGGCTCAGACTGATTTAGCCCGATGGACCTGGCGCTAAGTGCGTTCGATGGCCAAGCCTTTAGCCCAGAATGGCATAGCCCCATGGACCTGACGCTGTGAGCGGTGGGTGGTCCAGCCCATGGCCTAAAATGATCTAGTCTTGTAGGCCTCGCGCGTTATAGTGACAGCTACCATCGCAACTTCTTCCCAGCACATTCAATGCTCTTGCATCATCGATTGACTCATGGGTTATTAGCATTAGCATATGGTACAGGTACCACTGATTCTAAAACAGTACGGGAACTTGTTCGACTTTAACACAAAGGGAATATAGCGCATGTACAGCAGAATACTAACGAATAATTCCTGAAGATGCCTCGCCTCCACATTAGCACCAGTGAACAACAGTGTGAGTTGCAGCAGAAGCACTTTTTCGTTGTGGCAGCAATGTTAAACAAATGTCCCCTCCCTACAGCAAAATGCACAGCCTGACAGTGCTCGCTGCGCAAACGACTATAGTGACTTGAGATGACATGGAGCGGCCTGTCAAGAGGTCCGTGGTGTAATGATAGCACACCTGAAAGGCAAGAGGCCCGGGTTCAATTCCCTGCCGCTCCCGGCTTTGGACACCTGAGTGATGCGTTCCTTTCATAAAGTTGCCCAGCAGACTGCATGACTCCTATTTCTGAGCTCAGCATTCGCTGCCTCTTGCTAATAAGCCTTACGCTCCCTACGTGCAACTGGGTACTGTTCATCGGTCATTCTAGCCATTATGGCTAGTCCCTCCTAAAGCACTGATTTAGGCACTTTGCGCCGCAACAGCAGTGGCAAACGTTGTTTCCGCGCCAGCACCAATCGTTTATTATCTGCAGTGACTGCCTCATCGCCGTCCTGCAGGACCTCTTTCAACATTTTTTTTTGTTCACGTTTAATCTCACCTCGCAAAAATCGCCACCATTTTCATGGGAGGAGTCGGCCCGTTTGCGGGAGGTATGAAACAAAGGTCTGAAGTTATTTTGATTTCATCATTCACGAGAAATTAAATAAATTGGCCATGACATGAAACGCAAACAGAAAACTATTGAATGAAAGCGATGTCCCGAACCGTCACGCCTGACTTAACGTAAAAAAAAAATATATCCAGAAAAATACACCGCAGCAACAAATATATTCAAAGAACTTGCAGTCGGTCAGTGAAAATGTGACACGCATTCAGTTATTACCACTACGATTGGCACAGCTATGCATGAAGCCTACGGCTCAGAATGATATAGCTCGATAAACCGGGCGCTAAAAGCTTTGAATGGCCATGAATAGTATAGCCTCAACGACATGGCGCTTTGAGGGGTGGATGGCCTAGCCTATGGCCTGAAGTAACATTGTCTTGTAGGCCTCGCGCGCTGGGGTGACAACCGCCACCACAACTCTCGGGAACTTCGTATTGAAGTATTCTAGCGGCCTGCGCCCGCTACGCTGGCCGTCTGTCTAATAGGCGGAAATTTGAATAGTCTATTGTGAGCATAACGTCTCCTTCACATTCTCTGTTCATCGTATTGCCCATTCGTAACTGAACCGCTTCGTTTGATTTATACACATACAGCTTACAGTACACAGGGAGATTTTGTTCCAAAACACATTCATCATGATATTCGAGCTCATTGCCACAATCACCTTTGTGAACGCATCGGTTTAGCAAGTTTTCATGAGACTCGAGACGACTTTGCTGATTTCGTTGTCTCAGCACATTCAATGCTCTTGCATCACCGATTAGCTCATGGGCTACTAGCATTAGCTTATGGCACAGATACCACTGATTCAGGCACATGCAATGTCCAAGAACTTGTTCTACTTTAGCACAGAAGGACATTAGCGCATGTGCAGCACAACACCAATTCCTGAAAATGCCTCGCCGACACATTAGCACCAGTGAGCAACACCATCCTGAGGCTCTGAAAAAGTGTGAGTTGCAGCAGGGGCACTTTTCCGTTGCGGCAGCAATGTGAAACAAATGCCCCCTCCCTACAGCAAAATTTACAGCCTGACAGCTCGCTGTGACCAACGACTGTAACTATTGAGATGACGGGAAGAGGCATGACCAAATGCCCCAAAAGTTCAGTGGTGTAAAGGTAGCACACCCGACTGGCAAGTAGGAGGTCCGGGTTCAATTCCCGGCCGCCCCATGGCTATCGACACCTGAATGCTGCGTCCCTGGCTTCAAGTTGCTTAGTAATCCATGCTGTTGCTCCACGGCTCTCCTAGTCCTGAGCTCAGCATTCGCTGCCTCTTGCTGTTCAGCGGTCTGAGCAGGCCTATGCTCCCTACGTACTTCTGCGTGCTGTTCATCACTCATTCTAGCCATTACGGCTGGCATCTCCTAAAGCACCGGTTTAGGCACTTCGCACCGCAACTGCAGTGGCAAACGTTGTTTCCGCGCCAGCACCAA